>LGSN01000003.1:0-211580 GCA_001314375.1 Phytophthora podocarpi
TTCAATGGTTCTTGCCTTCTTCTTGTACTGAAGCGATTGAATTGAAGCAAAAAATTCTAGGTCATTCGCATTATAATCCGGCGAATTAGCTGGTTGTGGGCTAATGCTCATGTCCCATCCGCCTTCTGTACAGACAGCTAGCACTTCGGGGTCATCAGCAGCCACATGCGGCTTCGCATTGTCGTGCTGTAGTACAACACGCTTGCTAGATGGCCAAACCGCTTTAATACGCGGTATGACCATCCGGCAGAGAGTCTGGCGGTACACGTCCCTGTCGACTTTGAAGGTCTTCAGTTCCAGCGTGCCTGCAGCGCGGTTCTTCCTTGACCGCTCTGCTGGTTCGTACACAGCAGAAGGCCATAGCCCAATCTTGCCGTCCCAGATGCGGTGGTGCTTGGCGTCCCATCGCGNGTTCACAAATCCAGTGGCAAACTTCACTCTATCAACGCGCTGTTTATCCGTCAACATTGGCTTAGCCCGAGCAGTGTGGGCCCGAAATACACCAGCGAGAAAGTAATCATGAAGCGTCGACTTGGGGATACCGAGGGCATCCGCCAAAGTACGAATGTCAGTTCGGTCTTCCAGAGGGATAAGTTTGATGGCATGGTTGAGGTCATGATGGAACTGCTCGGTCATGCGCGACTTGCGGACACTCCGCCCCTTCCTACCGCTGTCGTAGTTGATAGGATTCCCAACCTTGATGTCCTTGACGGAGCGGCTCCAAAGACGCGAGATCTGATCGTCACTGCATCCGTATTTGGTGGCACAAGCCAAGATGGCGCCTCTCGGCGGCTGTAACTCGACGGCCACACGCAGGAGGAAGGCCACTACTGCGGCGCGCTCTGCCGGAGTGAGGTTCTTTCGTGTTCGAGTAGTCGTAGTAGCCCTGATAGTCATTTTGAGGTGTTGGCGAAGAGCCAAAGCTGAAATGAGGGGAAGTGTCAGCGCTAAGGGGGTTGTAACTTTCGATCTACACCACAGAATCGAACGGGAAGACCACGGTTCGAACCGTGAGCTCGAGTCCTTGTATTTTAACCAATCAAATCTGCTCTAAATAGAATTTTGAGCTTAAGTTCTGTTTTTGTGTGGAGAGCTGCTTATATTTTCGGACAGAGGAAGTATATCATCGCGCAACGACTCTAGAAGATCCCGTTTGGGCTTCGACGCCGTCATTCGGTTTCTCAACGTTCCTTTCGACATTAGAAAGTCAATGATGGCCCTCCCAGTTGCAGATGACCACGCTCCGCTGTAAGATGGAAGCATTTCGCTCTCCATAACTCCTCGCATGATTCTGTATGGCACATCACGAAGTCGTTGACGTGATGTATCTACAGCAAGACCACCCTCCACAAACGTGTCACCTTGGAACCCGCCGTGTCGGAAGTGATCATGCGCCAGGCACATCTTCGTAATCTTCCAGTTATCACGGATCCCGTACTCCGTTACGAAGAACGGATACCTGGCATCGCTACCAGGAACCAGTTGCTGCTGAACTTTCACCAACTTGCAGGAGTACTTTGCGTTCCCTTCTGGACACTTAGAGCGCCAACTGTTGTTCTCTACCCGCATCGAAAACCCTCGAGCTCGCCGTCGACTCGAGCGTCAGAACCGCAACGTTGTTTCTGTGGTCGGATACTTGGACGTAGATGCTTGGCGTGATGAGGTCTAGACTCACCTTAAGGTCAGGTCGGAGCAGACGCATTTCTCTCAGCTCGGCAATGTCCGCGCTCTCAACGTTGGGGATTATTGATCTGGGTGAAGACATGGACACGATAGCAGTGCAGAGTGGTGGTAGGTGGAGAAGGGTACTGGAGTTTGTGATGGATAGCAGCAAATTGCGGAATGATCTCGCGTTCGATAGAGGTACTGGGACACACCGCAGCGGTTTCGAAACTTGAATTGGGCAATCCTTCTAGCATGCTTCCGTTGAAATTTACGACAAGTTCGTTTGCATCCGTTTCAAAGCGTACGATGGAGTTTTGATATTTTGGGATACGTCACTAAGCGTACTCAGATGCACTCAGATACTTTATCTGCGCAGAGGTATTCCAATATGTAAGAAGCACGTGTCTACAGTGAGTACGCATAGTCGATATAAGTAAAATGTAAGAATCGTACGATTATACAATTATAGAAAAGTAAAATCATACGATATTACTTTTCTACAAATTATGACAATCGACTCCAGGTTCTGATGAATCTACTTACGTTTTTACAAACGGCTGCCAATCTACTTGTATTGATTAATTCCTCTACGCTCGCAATATTTATGTTTGTCGGAATATTAATAAATATATACAGGAAGATGCTCCTGCAGTCACTCTCAATCTGTATTACATTTGCGTTCAGATTTTGTACCGAGTGTCCATTGTCACCCCTTCAAATTTGCTACCATCTATTTTACCGGGGGATGGCACATCCTGAGCATAAACCTGGCAACTGCCCATCTGTATGCGATATTGGAACGCGGCCAGATACACGGAGCACGGGAGGGACCAGGTCGCAGGAAGAAGAGAAGAAGGAAGGACGGACGGTTGACGGTCAGCAGCAGCCAGAGCTCAACCGCCTTTGCAACGATCGAGAAGTCATGACGACAACCAAGAAGGGCGGGCGCCGCCGCATGAAGCAGATGCAGGGGCTGCTGCTGCTCTCGCGTCTGGACGAGACTCCTGCGCGTCGCCACCACCAGTCGGCCAAGCCCAAGCTCAAGCCGCAGCGTGTGACGGTGCTGCTCCAGCCGCAGCTGCTGCAGCTCGCGTACTCGTCGCTAGCGGACCAGGACATGCTCCACCCGCTGGGGCGCATCGATTTACGGGACGCCAAGCTGGAGCAAGTTCCGGACGGATTAATCATCTACGAGGCAGGCGACGGGCTCCGCAAGGTCGGTAGAACGATGTAGAACCGGACTACTTAGTGGGTAGAGTGAGGTAGGTTCTGACGGACTCGTTTGTGTCGCTGTGGAGCAGAAGCTCAAGCTCCAAGACAAGGACAAGGCCACCACGGACGCCTGGTTCTTTGCGGTATACACGGCCATCACGGAGTACGAGCGCCTCCCGATCGACGCCAGCGAAGACGTCGGGCACAAGTTCTCAGCCGTGCTCACGTCCAGCATGCGCGACGAGTACACGGAGACGGTGGTGCGTGTCTTCCGCCGTCTGATTCTGTGACGCCGAGCCAGATGGCGTTACTCAACATGTGCTGGTTGTGTTTGTCTACTGTACGAATGGACAGGAGTTCGAGTTGTCGTGTCAATTGGTGCTGCCTGCGCGTCCGATCGGCAAGCCTAGCATCAAGTGGAAGGCCTGGAAAACCTTTTCGGAGCTCCAAGCCTTTGACGAGTGAGTTGTAGCTGCAGTGTCGAGCTGGTATTCTTTTGCTGGTGCAGATGGGTAGATTTTACTGACGCGTTGCTCTGTTTTCTGCTTAAACAGTGAGCTGCGCGTGTCGTTTGGCGCAAATATGACGCAGATTGCGTTGCCAAGAGACCGCAAGCGTGATTCGCTCTTCGGTGGCATGCGCAAGAAGTCCTTACAGGAGCTGAAGGAGCAGCAGCTTGCACTCTACGTTGAACAGGTTTGTTCTTGTGGCCTGGTAGTCGTCCTTCTTTCCTACTCCTGTTGCTTACCCTGCACTTGATTGCGCTTAAGCAGGTGTTTCAGATGCCGGAAATTTCGACTGAACCTGTGCTGGTCGGCAAGGTGAAGCAGTTCCTCGGCTTCGACTCCTTTTTCGAGATAATTGTACGTACTAGCCGCCGACGAAGTCCGAATCGTGCCAGTTGACTAATGCTTGATGTGATATTCTCGGATTGTTCAGTCATCCTCGTCGAGCGAGAGCGATGAGGACGACAACGAATTCTCAGACCCGCCTATGAGTGCTGATCCTCTACCAGAGGTGCATGTATCAATGTTCGCCGATACTGTTGAAGCCAGCGAGGTATCAGAACCGCCTCTATCCAATGCGCCGCAGGATGTGGGCCAACCTGCTTCTGAGCCGGTGAGCAACGAGCCCCAAGCACCTTCCAGCCAGTACTCGGGTACGGAGTTCACCAGTACGTCGCCTGCATTGCTGAGAAGAAAGAGCTCAGCAGCATTGGAGGATGAGGGTGAGGAGTACGTGGAAGTCATCCCAGAGACCGATCCGAAGGCTGCGAAAAAACTCCACAAAAAGATCATCCAGACGGTCCGTGAGCTTGTCTCCTATGATGAGGAACGTGTGCAGGACTTCCAGGACCAAACCAAAGATTTCGGTCGAGAGAAGACGTCCGCCATGGAGTATTGCGCCTTCCTTCTTGGAGCAGTGGGAGCTCAGGAGTGCTGCAAACTTATCCTAGAAATGGCACGACTTCTTCCTGATGAGGTGAAGAGAGATGAACTAATGCAGGCACGAGCAGCTATCTGGAGACGAACTCACAGACGACACCGCAGGCGCTCCAAACAATTTTCAGAGAGCATCGTGATGCAACAGCAAAAGGAAGAACAGCAGCAGGTGGAGAATGTGCACAACAGAATGCGTCCGAAGTCTGACAGCCTCAGCACGTTGAACTGGGGGTCGGAGCGTGTACAGCCTCTGCTGGTTCCGGGAAGAAACTCGATGATTGAAAGGCCCATGCCTGCGATTGAGAGCGAGTTTCACAGTCAGCCGGGCAACAGCGCGCCTGTAAAACCTGCGCACCGTGCCGGACTAGCTGATCCGCGACGTCATCTCAACCGACGAGCTTCGTTCAACACTATGTTCGGGGAAACATTGCAAACGGACCCAATTAAAGAGGAGAACCCAGCGGAAAATGAGTCAGATGACGACAGTGACGACAGTCTTCTGGACCGAGCACGCACTGTGAGCAAGGATATCTTGTCGATAGAAAGGGAGTTGTCGCTCAACGGGAACACGGGGACTAGGCCTTCAAGCCTCGGACGCCGCAACTCTTCGTTTATGGGTGAAGACGATGAAGATGAAAGCACTGAAGACGATGAAGAAAATCATCACTCGGGCCGTTCTCGTCATAGCCGCCACCGCCAACAAAGCGGGAGTGGCAGCGGCAGTCTTGAGAAACGGACTGTGAAGGAGAGACCACTGTCTCGCGTGGGTCTGACGCGAACGCGATCTCGCCAGAGCTCATCGTTCATCGAAGAAAGTGATGAAGGACGCAGCGGTGGCGAAGAGGAAAACAGCCACACCCGATTCCGCAGGAGCCAACGCCGCGCGAGCCGCAAATTTGACGAGGAAGCCAAATCCGGACCAGCACCCGAGGAAGAAAATCCTGTGTTGGCGCGCCTCAAGAAGCAAGGGGCTGTAAATTTTATGATGCAGCTTCGCTAAGGGGCCGTGTGCATATTGTGTAGGTAATGTTGCGTATGATTGACTCAGGAAGTACCTAAATCTCTTTTGACTGCTTTTTAACTGAGCCAGGGTTTCTGTCTGGATCGAGACTGGCCATAGTGGAGGACGTGGAACTGTAACTCCATTTTTAGCTGCTGTGCAGCACTTGACACGCCGGAGAATTGAACTTTCGGCCACCACCATGGCAGCAATTTCGAGCGAGGAGCTGCAGGATGCGTGGAAGAAGGTGAAGGCCATGACAATTCTACCTGAGGTTAAATGTACCATCTACTGCTTTTGTAGTACTTTTGGGTGATGATCCCTGACACCCTTGGTAAATGCAGCCACCCGAGCCGAAACTTCCTACGTTGGGTCCTAAGGTGCCCATGAAGACCAAACTGCATGCGATCCAGAACCTCATCTCCTCTCTCGAGTAAGATTTATTTGGTTTCCACACTAGGCCAGCTATCTTACCAGTACATTGCTTGCGGCGATCAGGTACAACTACACCGGGACGCTATACTTCGACGTGAACAAGAACCGCAGTTTTAAAAGTATCGCGAACACCGCGAAAGAGATTATTAAGGAGAGTCTGCCTATTCAGTGTCTGGAAGCGGTTTTCTTGGGGGCTTACTTGACGGCAGGGTTCATGAATCTTGAGCGCTTTCCCATCAGCTTCCAGACGATAGCTGGCACATCAACGCACCGCCACATCGTTTTAGGTGTTCGTCACCAGCAAAAATGGGGAGCTTTAGGCCTCAGTCGATGCGACCAGCTCATGAACAAGGAAATGAAGTTCGACTCGCTGAGCGATCTGGTGCTCGACTATTGCCACGAGTATCACAACGTCTACCACAAGGTCATGAAGGTCAATGTGGGTTTCCCTCTAACCCACGATATCCATTCATCCGAGCGAGTCGAATGGCGGGTTCGTTTTTTTTCTTCTCTTTTCGCTTTGATAGTAGGTAGCCCTTTGATTAACGAGTGCGTGTCGGTGATTTCTCATGTGAACGTTGCAGGTACTCAACCTCCCGGTCGACACAAACAATTGGGTAGAGATTGCCAAGCAGTTGGACAGCTTCGGAAAAGATGCAGCAGAAATCGAGAGTTTCAAGAAGGCGAAAGGCGAATTCCCCGCTTGGTTTGGAACGAAATACGCTCTGAACACACCAGAAGTCGAGGTTGGAGTACGCTCGCCGCGAGCAACTCAACGTTTAAACTCGTACTCTGATGAGTTCTGCGAGTTCGAGGAGGAAGCGGCGACTCAAGAGCCTGCGCCAGTGCAGACGCCAAGTACCGTTCCGAAACCCATCATCGTAACACCTGACGAGTTCGTGTTCAAGAAGCCGTCGTCGGTGAGTAGATCTCATCGATCGAGCAATGAGTTTTTTCCTAACGTTGTCTGCTTGATCTAACCTCCAACTGCAGAGTGCTGTCCCAGCTCCACCGACTAACATATTCCTACAGAACACGTCGGCATCCCCGTTTTTGATCGAGATCGAGGACAACTCCGGTCTCCTGGAAATTGTCACCCAGACCCAGTCTGCTTTGTTGCAGGAAAAGACTCAGCAACTCGAAAAACGGGACGAAACTAACTTGGCGGGCAACCGTATGAGGGCTACTTCTACATTCCGAATCTCAGCGGTGAGCTTGCATATGCGTCTACATGTAGTTGAACCCCGTTAGTCAGAATCTTGAATCTCACACGTGCGATGCTTGCTGGGGTTTCAGAAAGGGATGATTGTGGTGGCCATCAAGTACAACCCAAACCGAGCTGGGATCAACACACTTCCGTGTGTTTCATCTCCAGAGAAATCTCCTCATACGACGCTGATCAAGAAAGGTATGAATGGAAATTCAGGTCCTATTGAGTCTGCCGCTGGGAATGAGCCGCACCAGATTGTCTCGTTTCGCTGCACACCCATGACACGTGCAAGTGAGAATTTAGTAGATGCAGTACCTGACGGAGAAACGTTCACGCTGGAAACGTCCTTTGTCTTCAAGGACATTTAGGCGAGAACGAGTTATATTATGGCCTTACCTGATCGATAGCGAAATAAATGCTGGTGGAAGTGAATCCGATGCCATACTTTCACAAACTAAGTAGTAGTCGCCAATACGCGTCGACTCAGGGAGCAACAAATCACGAAACACCGCTAGACCAGCAACCGCTTCAGCAATCACGACATCTAAGCGGGTCTCTGTGGGTGTGTTTGACCCCTCCACAGCATCAACTACTTCGTCTGTCGAAAAGTTTGTGCTGGCTGGGGCCTCATTAGAACAAGACGATAATGGCAGTCCGCTTCCAGAATACTGCGAGCTTTGATCACTCAAAACAAACTGCCACGGTGAGCCAGCGACAATTTCCACTTCTGGTCCCCCTGAAGTCTGTGGAGGGATAGATCCTTCGAATATGTTCAAGCGAAAGCGCCGTCCGTACTCCCCTTGCGCTCGTACCGCATCGTTTGAAGTGCTAGCCTGTTGGCTTATGCAGACTACTGCCAAGGTTGGGATTCGCATGTTCTCGACAATCACTGGGGCAGGAAGTTCATGCAACTCAACCTCTGAGAGATATTCTTGTTTCTCACTGGCAGTTGCTGGTCGGGAATCCTCTCTCTTAGACATAGTCATTACTACGATCTTGCTTGTTCGAGCTGAGTCACAGGCAATATTTTCAAGCAGCAACACCATTATTCGGTCAGGACTGAACAGTGTTTGAGCATGATACCCGCATCCTATTACATTGTACCTTCAGGCTCGTCAACTTTCCACCTGCCATCATACCACAATGCTTTGTCTGCTTCAGCGCCAGTGTTGACGATGGAAAGAACGCCGGCACCGTCTCCGTGCCGGTGGTCGCCGCTCCAATGTCCTTCGTAGAGACGCTTACCGTTGGGATCCTGAAGCTGACCTATGCCACACCTCGTTCCAGCCACCCACTCACCATCATACACATGACCAGTAGCAGCCTGTACCATTTTCCCACGACCATGGGGCAGATGTGCGGCAAACTCTCCGCTGTACAGATCGCCGTTCGAAAGTTGGAGCACTCCATAGCCACACCGCTGGTTATTTTCCCAGTGACCTTCGTACCTCTCGCCCTTGGCAGATAGGTAGACCCCTTCTTCATGCATTTCTCCTTGGTGGAAGTGACCGCTGTAGCTTGATCCATCTGGCCAGCGCTTCAGACCAACGCCCTCAATTTCACCGTCGTGGAACTCGCCCTCGTATGTAGTCCCGTCACCCATCGTGAACGCACCTGACCCATGCATTTTGCCCCGACGCCATTCGCCAGAGTAGTGGAAGTACTTGCCTGGAAATGTGCAGGATCCATGGCCATCGCGTGGTCGACCTTTGTGCACACCCGCGTGCATCTTCTTCGCCTAAAGTCGAAGTTAGACACAACACCCAACAGTCTCTGGTAGTTACAGCGCGTCTATTAGTTTCCCGGCCTTCTATCTGCAGTCTAATTCGTCATGAACTCGATGCCTTTTTCAAACACGACGGCCATGACGGCGAAGCCCGCCGCACCTTTGACCGTATTCTGCACCAGCACTACAGCCACAACCACGACAAGTCAGCACTACCGAACATCAAAACCATATTTTCTTGTAGCATCGTACACTTTGTACCCGACGTCCGCGCCGCCCACGCGCCCAGTGCGCCGCCCGACACGCCGCCAGCCAAGATGGGGTTCAAGATGTCGTGAGCCGCTCGTTCGCGCTCGATCACGCACTCCACGCCGGCGAAGATGCTGCCCACTAACGCAAACTCCTGGGTGCAGCAAAAACACAAACAGTCAATTAATTGTCAACCAATTGACGGCAGCTCTTCAGCTCAACTAGCTCTCCATGAAGGGTGGAGTCCGTCCACTAGGGTCGTATCGTGCCTTGGAGAAGTAGATGCTGCGCACGTAGCCAGCTTTGACGGACTTGCTGAAGCCGTTATACAGCTACAGACAGCAGAAGCAATACATACGTCAGTATATTTTGTTATTGCATGCAAACGTCCAGTCAGTCAGTCAGGCACTCGTCACCTGCTCGCGCATGTTGCGGCCCACTAACTCTCCGTGGGCGCCTTCGAACGTGCCGAGGAACGTGCCGAGACCGACGCCCATGCCCGCACCAGCCACGCACGCCACAACGCTGCGCTTCCAGCAGCTCTCGCGAGACTCCTCTGCGAAATTCATGGCGCGGTAGGCCGTGATCTGCCCCATACTCGGCGTGCGCGAGTCGTCCATGGTCACGATCTCCACAATGATAGTCACAAACCGCCAGGGGGTCCCATTCTATCATACCTACTCACCAAAATTTGAGTGCTATTAATTTATACATTTTTAACGACTGATAGTGCATAATATTGTAATATATTATTATTACATGTCACTCGTTTATTCATTATCTCAGGTTAAACACGACTCATAATTTGGAGCAACTGCCACATTATCCAAAATCCCAAGCCGAGACAGGACGATGCGGATGCGGCTGCGGGCGCCGGACGAGCCCGAGGCCGAGAGCAGCTACGACGGCGATGGCGACGTCAACAGCAACAGCAGCACGCCCTCCACTCCTGAGCGCAGCCACCTGCTGCCGCCGCTGGACGTTGGCTCGCCCGAGTACATCGAGGAGCGATTGGAGAACCTCAAGCGCCGCCCCAATTGGGGGGACTTCTTGGACCAGTACGTGCAGAACCATCCGGACAGCGAGAGCGAGAGCGAAGCCGGCGACTTTGCAGACGTCTCGAGGGTCGACTCGCCTGGCTTCGTCCGCTCGACGCTCTGGTCGCTGCTGGTCGTGGCGGTCGCGCCGCTGCTGATCCTCTGCGGCCCGTGCTTGAGGCACAAAGGCGACGGGTGAGAAGACCTTGGAGATTGCGTAATTCCGAGACTAATTGCTGACGTTTTAGTGCAATTTGGTGTGGGGGTAATCTTGGCTGGCAGGTTCTGGCCGTTGGGCTGCCGTTCGATGAAGGAACTCTTCAGCTGCGCAGTGGCCAATGTGATCTCCATGCTGTTCGGACTCGTGCTACTGTACTGGACAATCTGTCGAGACCTGCCGGACGTTTTCCAAGTGGACAACACGCTGGTGAAGCTGAATGTGCAGATTGATGAGGGGCTACGCGCGGCGGATACGTGTCATGCGGCGCTTCTGCAGTGGGACAGGGCGGTTGCACAGGAGTTGTGTATGCCTGTGGGCATTGATGTTGCACTGATGTTGCTCAATACGAGCCTGCTGCTGCATTGCCATCGTGGGTGGGCTAGATACCTCATGGTGCTTATGGCTGTGCTGTTCGTGGTGGATGTGCCTACCAAACTGTACGACGCCACTTTTCCTGCTCCGGAGATCCACCAGGTGGACCCGACTTTTGCCCTGGTTGATGAAGAACTGTTGGTCGCACTGGATGGAAAGAACCTGAAGCATGGTGGAAGCGTTGCCTGGGTAGCGTATTGGGGCTGTGCAACTACTTCGAACGTTGATACGTGCGAGAAGCAGTTTGTATCTACGTTCGAAGCAGGCAACGTTGCTGTGGCCTTTACGTCGCTGGATCATTTCATCCCTTGCTATCGTGACCCACCAAACCCACTCAAAGCGCAGGACTACCAGTGCTTCGAACATGTTCGCATTCGTGTGAAGGATAAGCAAAGCATTCCGGGGTGGTCCCGGTCAGCACCACAGGCCACCTCCGTTTCGCAATCCGCAAAGGCCGAGCCGACGCTAAGCAATGAATGGCAGAACAACCTGGAAATCCCCACTTTTAAGCGTGAAAAGGAATCACTACCCTCCCGAATCGGCCAAAACACCATCAAGCCAACGCACAGTCAACAGAGAATGGCGAGCTCTACTGAGTCAATCGAGGCTGTCGAAGTCGACATTTCTGCGTCATCTTCCGGATATTTTACGACAGAGACTGATGGGCAGTCTGGGCTGGAGAAAGAGGCCGTGGAGTTATCGGTGGAAAGGAGTGCTCAAGAAAATGAAAGCTTGTCTTGGAGCTCACAAGAAACTGAACTGGAACCTAGTGTTTCTGAGGCAGCAGATATCGATGAAGGATTGAACGAAGTTGAAGTGACGCCCGATGCGGAAGTAGAGACGTTTCACATTAATACCGAGCCGGAAACTGCGTCACAAAGTGAGCATACCATCCAACCAGCGGAAAGTTCGCGAGAATCAGCAACGGAAACTGAAGAGCTTCAGGATTTAAGCGATTCCCAAGTGGAAGTTGTCCCAGCTGATGTGGTTGAAGAACCAGAACGTACGATGGGCACGAGCAAAGTGGAATCTGGCGTTCTTGTGAATGAAGGAATCAGAATTATCGACGAGGAAATTAAGCTGAGCACAATGACTGTGGTTTTAGAGGAAGGAAATCTGCAGACGGCCCCTCCGGACAATCAAGGAGAACGAGAACTTAAGGTAGAAGTGGAGAGAGAGACGGAAACAAGCACATATGAGGCTCAGTCAGAAGAGGCGAGCACGTCTGCAACTATCGCACAGGGAGAGCAGAAGAAGTTGGATTCAAAGCAAGAAACCAGCAATCCCGTAGACGCCACGGTCCAAGCCAAGGAAACGCAGTCGAGACCACTCGATACAACAAATGATCGTACGCAATCGGAGAGCAGTAGTAAGAAGCGAAAAGGCTCAAAGCGGAAGGGTCAACGTAAGAAAACTTCTGGGCCAGCTAACGTGGATGCAGCTGAAAACGCTGCCATCGCGGAGTAATGTAGGAGTCAAGCTTTGATAGTTTCCAAGATAGTATTTTTCTATTCCATTCGCCATGAATGTTTGCTTGGCTGCACGCCTGGATAGTCACGTACGATAGAACAGCGACACAAGGCAGGACATACTGGTAGTCGACTGGAAACCGCACATGCTTCATTAAATTTTGAATATGACCACGGCCAAGAACAAAACAGTCGACTTATGGCAGCGATCACACCACGGACGCTGTTTCTGATGAGCTTTGCGCTCCTGTGATCGCATCGCGCAATACTTCAGCTAGACGGTAGAACTTGGTGCTCTCGAGTTGCGCGCTCTCGCGGTTTGCCTCGCACAACTTTTCCTGGAGTGCAATCTTCTGCTCCATGTGCTTCTCTCGAAGCGCCAGCTCACGCTCTCGGAGCTCAATCTCCTTCTTAAAGCGCATCTTCTCGAACTCCAGCCGCTCACGGTCCAACGCGATCTGTTCTATTAGATGCTTCTCATAGTCGAACGTGCCCCGTGCATTAGAAGACCCTGAAGCTACACTCGAAGCTGCACCTGAAGCTGCGCCATTCCACCATAATGAAAATATTAGTTCCTGGTTGATTGAGCAAGTAACAAGAATTCTCCAAGTAGCAGTACCATCTGACTTACCGTTGTAAGTCTGAACATGAAGAACAATTCAGAAAACCAAGGTTAGAACAGCGATCAGTCAGTCATACCAACAATTAGGTATCAAGCTCACCAAAGACGCCGTCATCTGTGTCGTGCTGCTTTGACTGCTTCCATTGAGTACAGTCGACGAGTGTGCTGCCTGTGCAGCTGCAACTTGTGCTGTCGCTTGCGCCGCAGCGTGTTGTGCCTCACTAATCGCCGAAGCTTGCGCGAGTGCCTGCGCCTGAGCGTAAGCCATGTCCGACTCTGCATTTAGCGCCGATCCTCCCAGCACCACGTCGTCCACCATCGGGAGATGGTCGTAAGTCTGCAGCTCGCCCTGCAGCTGCAGATAGCGCGCCCTGACATTCTCCTGCTTGGGTAGCATCTCGTACTCTGCCCACCGACGCGGGTGGGCGCCCTGCAAGTGGCTGCGGATGTTGTCCACCCGGAACGCCCGGAAGAACTTGGTGGTGGTCAGCGAGCGTCTGCGCCTCTTCTTGGCGTCGTTGCCCGCCTCCTGGTCCTGCTGCACCAGCTGTTCGTACTTGCCCTCGCGTCCGAAAGTTTTGCAGAAGCCGCACATGGCCAGCAGCACGTCCCCGGACACGGCGTCCCTCTCGATGGCCAGCAATCCGAACTCCATCTCGTACTTGGGCTGCCAGTTATGGCGCCGCGACGGTTTGCTCACTGCGCGGCGCTTCTGCGCCTCCTTGTCTTCGTCTTCCTCATCGTCGTTGCGCTTGCGACGCGTGCCGGCGAGCTGCTCATTGTCCTCGAACTTCTCCAGAGGTGCGGCGTCGACTAGGAGCGAAGTATCGGCGACCCGAGTCTCCATGATCAACTTCAATTGACTTGGTTTTTGTATGGATGTCCTCTGTTAGCGTGTCTCCCACCCAAATTAAGGGAGACTTGGTGTGGCACACATCGTGAAACTAGGAAATGGGTACAATCTATATCGTGAATGCGATTGGGCGCGCATGTTGAAGTGTGAGGCTATAGTTAGTTGACTTCCATGGGCTTAATTGGAGTGAGAACTTGGCTTGCAACATGGCGGACGTAAGCGCTCCGACGACGCCCGGTAGTCGACGTGGCCCCGGCTCCAGTTTGGCGAAGAGCAAGAACTCAGCGGAGGCGAAAGATCTGAGCAAGCAGAAGTATGACTCTCCCTTCGACGCGAGTCTCATGGCAGCACGTAAACGCTCGCAGCAGGAGCGGCTGTGGGAGATTTTTACGGCCTACGCGCTGCAGATATCGAGCGAAGACCCCGCGCGCATCCGCATCGTGAACGTCGTGAAGCTTCTGCAGGACTGCGGCATCGTCGACAGGGACAACACCGAAGAGGCCAAGATGGTTGAGAAGGAGGTGACTATCGTGTGCGAGGCCTTTCTTAAAGCCCATCCAACCGACCGTGACAGCAGCAAGAAACTTGACTTTACTGCGTTCTTGGCACTTCTCCTACATTTTGCGACAATGGTGCGGAGTTTTGCAGCTTGAGTGGAAAAGTATTTGCTATCATAATTTCTCTGTTGATGTTTTTAGTCAGGGGACAGAGATCCAAGCCGAGCTTTCGATTCACTAGTGCGCACGTGCCTAGAAAAGCAGCAGAAGTCGAGGTATGTTGTTGATGAGCTACAGACAACTCGCTAGTCGAATGTGAGCTGACACTGTTGTGGTCTTTAGAACTCGTGTGGTGGTCGCACAAGCGCTACAGGAATGCAAGAAGGTGCTTACAGCCTTTGAAGACCCGCTCGCAAAAGTGCGTCACAGCATTTCAACCTACACCACAACCTCATCCGCAGTTGCTAACTCATGGTCTGTGGCAGATCTTCATGTTTTACGCAGCACAAAGTCATAGCAAACTCGAAAAGATCGACCCTAAGATGGCACAGTTTTGCCCACACCACATGAGCTACGCCGAGGCTGTCGCTTTCAGCCGCAAGTACGGCATCATCTCTCACGGTGTCTTAACTACGACCGAGTTCGCGAGCATCTACATTGACAGTCTCCCCAAAGCCCCGACCACAGAATACGACCGCGTTCTGACGTACGATGGGTTCTGCGAGATGCTCGTGCGCCTGTCGAAGAAAACTTGTCTCGACAGCACTCTCCCTGCGGATAGAAATCTGAAGTACGACTGCACGCGGGGCGCTTGCTTTTCCCTTTCACATAGACATCTCACCAGTGTTGCCATTTTAAATACACTGCGTGCAGGGGGTTACTTCAAGTGATGTGGCTGGCGCTAGCATCTTCTTCACCTCGCGCGCTCAAAATTACTGACGTTCTCAAGTCAGATCGAGTTGATGTGCGTACCATTGGTCTTCGGATTTTAGTGAAGATCAGCATCTAACGTTTGTCTTGGTTACCTCAGGTAACCAAGCACTTCCTCATCCACTTCGAGAAATACTGGAAAATGGAGCGATACGAGTGCGTACTTTGCCATGCACACACCTTGATCTCCATGTAACGTTAGTTCTTCTTGAGCTGATCACATTCTATTGGACTTTATGCTAACGATAGGAATTATTTCGGAGATGGACCTGCGTCAGCTTGCACAGAGTCCGTAATGGATCCACCGTCGCTGCCGAGGCCGCCAATACCTCGTCGTCTGAGTTTGACTCCGCCACCAGCACCCAAGACCAAAACGCTCCAGCGCAGAGCGAGCGTCCAAACTCCACCTGCTTCTGGATCAAAAACGACATGAAGGCCGTAAAACACACTACGACAGCAACACTTCTTTAGCTTTACGAACGTGTATATTGTAGGTGAAAATATGAACAGGGCTCGATACCGACGTGTTGTACCTGCTGCACTTCTATTTGCTGCTGCGTTTGCTGCGCTGTGTAGTGGGTAACTTCTGTTTATAATGCAACCGGCTGCAAAAGTGAGAAGCTGCCTGTACCCACGCGCGGCGGCTGGCCAAGCACCAGGCGAGCAGACGGACTCTCTAGCTTGTCCACCAGACCACCCAGAGCGGCCTGGGACAAGAACTTCATGGACGTTTCGAACGTAATCTGCTGCAGTGACGACCCCTTGTTGTTCATGCCCATACGGTTGAGCGGCATGTATCCGCCCTGTGCAGTCATGTAGTCGGCCAACAAGCTCAGGTGACGGGGGTCGACACTGATACCATACACGCCGAACACGTCCATGATCTGCTTCGAAATACTTGCGCGTGCGGCCTCAACGCCGTACGTCTGTAGCACCTGGTAGATGTCGTTGGTAGCGAGGTTATTGACGTCCAGGATGTCGTCGAAGCCCCAAATCTCCTGGAAGTTAAGACCCTCCGTTTGCACGCACGGCTTCTCCTCCTGCGACTCGCCAATGCGCTGGTTAATCAGGTAGCACCGTGAAATGCCTGGACAGTACTGCACCAGTACCTGCTTGGCAACCCTCTCGACGAGCGGCACCATCAGCAGCGTCTTGGAGTGCGTCGGGAAACGCAGGTGCAGCTCCACGAAGTTCTCCTTGTCGTTACGTCCGCAGAACACAAAGTAAGGGTTCTTGCGCACACTGTTCGGCACCTCGAGAGATTCCATGCCATCAGCGGTGAAACTCTTCTTTTGTTTGTTCTTGGATTTCTTTCCGGAGCCGTTCTCCATAGCCTCGTCATCCGAATTGCCCGAGTTGTTGCTTTTCTTGTTGCCTGATGAAGTCTCATCATCGGAATCGATATCCGAGTCATCGTTGGTCATCTGCGACTTGCGAATCTTTTCGTCCTCTTCGTCCATCTCACCGTAGCCCTGGACTTCACCACGGCTGCCAAACCGAAGCGTTCCCTGCTCGTCGTCATCATCATCATCATCGTTCTTCTTTTTCCGGTTCGCCTCAGAGCCCGAAGGAGCACTGAAGTTGTTTTTCTCCGCCGCAGCAGATACGGTCACACCACTCTTCTTCATCTCACGGGAGATAAGCGTGAGCAGTTTGCCCACAAAGCCTCGCCCGACAGAGCTAAATACCTGGTCGGCACTCAATCCGAACACGCGCTTGATCTCCTTAAGCTGGAAGAAGGTCAGGCGGATATGGTAATCGCGCACCCAAAGAATACCATTCTCGCTGCTATGAAACTGGTCCTTCACACGAACACCGTTGGTACTGTTGATAAGCTCCGAAAGAGCAACTTGGTTCAGACGCTGCTCCACTTCCTGCGCCCGTGAGGACTCCACATCATCGCGAAGAGGAATAGTCATCATAGGAGTAGACATCTTCTGACTAGCCGTCATGATAATTTCACGCAAACGCGGAATACCCAGAGTCACGTTAGCGGCACCGTGACCAGCCAGATGGAACGTGTTTAGCGTCATCTGCGTTGACGGCTCACCAATACCCTGCGCAGCCAGGATACCGACGTTCTCACCAGGAGCGCACATACTGCGCAAGTAGTTCACCCACACAAGAAGCTGGAAAGCATCGGGGCTCACGACGTGCTTCGACTGCATAACCTCGCGGTCAACCTCGCCGTCTGCAGCGCGTTTGCTCTTCTTAGATTTTTTGCTCTTTTTCTTCTTCATCAGTTCCAAACAGTTTGACGGGTTGCGCTTGTTGTAGTGGCGCAGCTTGTCCTGAATGCGTTCAGAAATCAAACCGACGTGCTCGTTCAGCGGCAGGCTCTGCATCACCGGGTCCTCAAGCGTCACCTTAATGATGTCAACCCAACCAGACATGGCACGAGTTGTGTTCGTCGGCTTGCTAGTTTTAAACTTGGCAGTGCGGGGTACGCCAAACGCCTTCAGACCAGTGTCCAAGTATTTAATGTCGTACTTGCACTCGCGGGCATCCTCGTTCTCACCAGCCACTGCCACAATCTCGGCAGCATGGAAGCCCAATTCAATGTGGCCGCGCTTCCACTTCGTCTCTCCCTGATTCAAACGACGGGCCATAACCTTCACACCAGGCTTCAGCACCGACGATGTGTTAGCGAAGTCGTTCTCCTTGGCCTCACGAACCTCCTGGTGCAGCTTCAACGGCTTCATGATGTCCAGCTTGGTATTCTCGAAGAACTTGGCGTTGATGCCGTACTTGTGCGAAATACTGCGGTGGTTCATCGCCTGGAAATCGAACTGCGCATCGTTACCGGACAGCATGGCACTTTGCACCGGGTCAATTCCATCCTCGCCGTACAGGAACTGGACCACATTACCGTCGCTGTTACGCACAGTGTGGTCGTAGCCGACCTGCAGATCTTCAAGGTGCTTGATCAGACAACGCTGGAGGTAACCACTTCGACTGGTCTTCACAGCCGTATCGACGAGACCTTCACGGCCAGCCATACAATGGTGATAATACTCCTGAGGGCGCAGACCAGTAAGGAAGCGGTCCGTAACGTAACCACCTGCACGCGGAGCAGGGTCAAACGGCTCAAACGATGGCAGCGAACGACCACTGCAAAGGATAGGGACACGACGGCCTTCAAGGGCCTGTTGACCGAGACCACACGAAATCTGCGAGTGGTTCACCATGGAGCCCTTGGCACCAGTCAGCACCATAAGCGAAAAGTTGTTCTTCGGGAACGCCTTCGACTGACCCGATGGCAGACACGTCTTGATAATATCACTGTTGGATCCGTGCACGCAGCCCATCATATGAGCATCAAGAGCCTTAGCGTTATAGTCAGCGTCAGGTCCAGAGAGTAGCGTACGCATACGATCACGGATCTGCACACGTTCCTCCTCGTTCATGCGGCGCTTCTTACCATCCTTCTCAGATGCACGCTTCTTCTCAAGCATCTCAGTAAGACCAGCAAACTCGGCGTAGGCCTCCTCGCCCATGACCTCAGAGTCCTTAACAAGCTTGTGACGGCGCTTTTCGGCAGCAATGTTCAGCGTCAGATCCTCCATAGCGCAAGTGTGCCCAGCAAACTGCAGATAGCACGTGAACAAGCGACCAAGAGCAGATAGAAAATCGGCTGCGATGCGTGCGCCGTACACTTCGTAGCAAGCGTGGACCATACCGTACATGCTTGCACCAAATTGACTCTTGTCAAGAACACCCTGAAGCAGCTCTCCATCGCGGAAGATTACAACGTGCTCGTTGTTCGCTGAGCCGTACAGATCACCCTTAATCTTAGCCTTGCTGTCCAGGTTCAGAGGCGGCAGGCCCTTCGTCAGCAGCTTGAGAACCGAGGTGATCACCTGTTTGCCCGTCCAAAGTGGTTCCGGCTTGAGAATAGCAGGCAGCACAGTTTCGATGTGTGCCTTCTCCACACCAGCATCCTCCATACTAGCCCAGGCGTTGTACAGAAGCTGCATGTACATATCCTTCGTCAGGAACGTGTCACGTTGAGTAAGCTTCACACCTGAGTCAACGTGATCCTGGATAAGACCACGCAACGGCGAACCATCCGTCGGCACAATGTACTGGTTGTCGTTACACGCAATGTTGTATGCCTCCGAACGCGCCAGCTCGTTTTGCGGGAAGTGCATGTTCATCTCATCGCCATCGAAATCGGCGTTGAACGTGTTACAGTTGGCGTAGTGCATACGAATAGTCTGCATCTTCGGGTTCGTAAGTACACGCGTGGTGTGAGCCATAATACTCGGCTTGTGCAGAGTCGGCTGACGGTTCATCAACACAACATCGCCAGTCTTGAGGTGACGCCAAACGCGCTTCACGCGGTTCTTGCTCGTACCCTGAGCGCTGGCTGAGCGCGTAAGCAATGTCTTACTGATAGCCTCACGCTGGTGCGGGGAACGCTTGCTAAGGTCAATTAGTCGACCATTTTCGCTCTCCACAAAGTTTGCACCGGGGTGCACATCCGGCCCGTTAATAACAAGCTGGCGCATTTCCTCCACGTTCCATGGCGTCACCGGCTGAGGGTACGTAAGCGTCTTGGCGAAACGGAGCGGCACACCAATCTGGCTAGTACTGATGTACGGGTCGGGAGAAATAACCGAACGAGCGGCGTAGTTCACACGCTTACCCATCATGTGCTTGCGGAAAAGACCCTCCTTCTTTTCAATAACCTGTTTGATACCCTGTGCAACGTCGGTACCCGGCTTGGCCTTGCTGCTATCCACGAGAAGGTTAACAGCGGTCTGCAGCTCTGTCCACAGAGCAAGCTTGCGCGAGAGGTTCACCTTCTCCTCCTTTTCAGCATCATCCTCGTCCGAGGTAGTAGCGGTCTGACGCTTGTAGTAGTCTCCCTGAACAATGCTCTCACTGAGGGTCATAATCTTAGACAGGTGAGCGTTCTGGGCGTGCTCGAACTGCTTGTCGCCCATAAACACAGGCGGACGGAAACGCGAAGGTACAACTGGAATCACGTTCAGGAAGAACTTGCGCCAGCCGTCAGACTTACGTCCAGGCGTACGACCACTGGCAATGTTACGGTCACCGTAAAGCAGCTCCATAAGACCATCTTCGTTCTGCCACATCAACTGCAGCTGCGACTGCACCTCCAGAGGGGGCAGGTACTTGCTGCGCGACGATGGGTCCTCGGTCGTAGCGTACGTGTCTTCGTCGTCCTCCATTTCCGACTCGGAGTCGTCGCCGTTCATGGACGCGTCGTCCTTGTCCGATACATTGCCGCGAATTGTGTCCAGCGCTGACGTCACCGTCAAGTTCTTTGATCTGTTCACCTTGCGAGAGCGCACGCTGAGTCCCTTGAGGAAGATCTTGGCGTTGGCATCCTGTCTGATAGCAGGCGAGATGGCTCCGCAGTTCTCGCACTTGTTCTTCATCCCCTTGAGGAACTCGGTCGCGAGCTTCTCGCGGGTCACTTCAGCGAGACGAGGCAGCGGACGCAGTAGCTGCTGCGTCTTCGTGTTCGTGCTGCTGCTGCTCTTAGACAGCGCGAGTCGCTCGTATTCGTCCAGAATGGCCTGTTGGCGCTGGAACGTGCGCTGCGGCGGCTCGTCCTCCACTCCGTTGCGCTGCTCGAGCAGCTCGCCCAGCTGGGCCGCCTCGTCCTCAAAGCCGTTGTCCAGCAGCAAGATCTTGACGCGCACCACGCGCGAGCGCGCGCTGGCCACGCGGAACTTGTGGCACGTGAAGCACTTGCGCTTGAGCAGGTTGAGCATCTGGCCGAACAGCACAGGGTTGTACACGGGCACGGGAAGCTCGAGGTGGCCGAGATGGCCCGGACACTCCTTCTGCATCTGGTGGCACGTGGGGCAGATCATGTTGAAGTCTACGGGGCCCAGCGCCGGGTCGTACAGGCCGCCCACCACGGGGTTGTTGAGCGTGTCGAAGCTCAAGCGACTCGTGAGCTGCTTGACGCTCAGGTTGCGGATCTCGGCGTCGCTGTAGAAGCCGAAGGCCACCTCCGCCACCTCATGACGGAGGATGGTCTGGTCTGTGGCCGAGTCCATGGCGGCGGGTCTTGTCTTCCTGCCGTCCGCTCTTGTTGCCTTGGAATGCGCACTGCACCTTGCGGTTGGCTGGGAACCAATCTACTGGTCACCAAACGACGTCTCCTATAGAATTGTGGCCAGTCAAGCGAGACCAACGAGTTTGGACCAATGAGAAAATACTTGTAGTTTTTCGGAAATACGAGAAGATGGCTACATTCATGAGCTTATGCAGCATATAACAGCGTATGACAGCTTATGATAGCTACAAATTGTAGCCTACAACTTGCCATGCTACGTTTTGATGACACCTACTGCAAGCTTATGCCTCGTACATGCCGCAGTCGGCGATGACGACAGGCGGAGTGGGCTTGTCGCCCTTGTCAGTCTCCAGCCCCTCCACGCGCTTCACGATCTCAAAGCCCTCCACGACCTTGCCGAACACCACGTGCTTGCCGTCCAGGTGCGGCGTGGGCACAGTCGTGATGAAGAACTGCGACCCGTTCGTGCCCGGACCGGCGTTGGCCATGGACAGCAGGCCACCCTCCGTGTGCTTGAGCCTGAAGTTCTCGTCCGGGAACTTCTCGCCGTAGATGCTCTCGCCGCCCGTGCCGTCGCCGCGCGTGAAGTCGCCGCCCTGGATCATGAAGCTCTTGATCACGCGGTGAAACGAGCTGCCCTTGTAGTGCAGCGGCTGGCCTGTCGAGCAGTTGCCCTTCTCGCCCGTGCACAGTGCGCGGAAGTTTTCGGCCGTCTTGGGGCACACGTCCTTGTACAACTGCATCACAACCTTGCCAGCATCCTCTTCGCCGATCTTAATGTCGAAGAACACCTTCGGGTTGTTGGGGTCCAGCACGGGCTCAGCCTCCACAGTCGACTTGTCGTCGTACATGGACACCTTGCCGAACAGACCGCCGAACACAGTCTTCTCCTTCTGACGCGCCTGCTTCATCTTCTTCTTGAGCACCTCCAGCTCGCGACGCACGTCACGGTTGGCCGAGTCCTGCTTGCCAGCGGCCAGCAGATCCTCCTTCGCGCGCTCCAGTTCGTTCAGGTGCATGCGGCCCACACCACGGCGGTACAGCGCCTTGACGTTCGTCGGCTCATTGTTCAGTGCCTTGGTGGCGACAGACACCGCCTCCGCGTAGTCCTCCACCTTGAGGTACGCCATGGCAGCGTTCAAGAAGCACGTGGTTTGCAGCTGCTTCATCGTCTTCTTGTCCTCGTCGGCCACGTCGTACATGTCCTCCATGTACGAGGCAGCCTGGGCGTACGTGGCAGCGGCAGCGTCAAACTCCTTGGCCTTGAATTGCTCCGTGCCCTTGGCCTTGAGCTTGGTCGCCTCGGCGATCTTCTCCTCGGCGTCCATCTCCCACATCTCCTTGGCCTTGGGACTGAAGCCCAGCAGCTCCACGTCGAACTGGAGCGTCGCGTTGGCCGGGATCTTGGGCGGGCTGCCGCTCGCTCCGTACGCATACTCAGGCTTGCACGTTAGCACAGCTTTCTGCAGCCACAGGAGATATCAGGCAGTCAGTACAATGCAGGCAAGGCTCACAAACTTAACTGTCTCTAGTCAAACGTACCTCGCCAACTTTCATCGAGGCGAAGGCCAGGTCCCAGGCCTTGATCACGTTGCCCTTGCCCAGCACGAACTTGAACTCCGAGTTGCGATCGCGCGAGCTGTCGAACTTGGTGCCGTCCAGCAGCGTGCCAGTGTAGTGGGCTGTAATCCAATAAAGATCCAAGTTAGAGACTTCTCTGCAACGCCATCAACCAGTCAACAGAAGAGCCTACGCACCGCAAATCTCGTCGCCGGCGGGTGGGCACTCGCCCGCACCCTCCACGTACGTCTCCTTGAGCACGCCGCCGTCTCCCGACAGGTCCACAGGCTCCTTCTTCGTCGCGTCAGCCATGATACTTTTACTCTAACGTTAGCTGTTTAATTGCTGACTTGCAGCAACAAGGGGTGAAGATCCCTATCGAAATTCGAATCGGTTTGCAGAGGGTTTCGATCGTGACTGTGATTGGCCCGAATGTTCTGGAAAATCACCGTCCATTTCAGGTAGACAAATTGCTCCATAGTTGAAGTAAGACGAAAAGCATCAAGTTGATGGCTACATCTACTTGCCACTCAATGAACAAATGTTTCTTGTTGAGAGGATTTCATCGCAGCAGGTTGTTCTTAGCCGCCGCTGCAGTGAGCGCCATCTCACATTCGTCGCGGATTCGAGCGATCTGCGTCCGATAGAAGGCGCGCTCTTTATCGTGTCGGCGCTGCATGCGTTCGCGCCCCAGCGGGGCGAGTTCCAGCCGCATCGCCACCTCTCGGTCCATCTCGCGAGCCAACTCCTCCACTACCAGCGCTTGAACATGTCGCGCGTAGTCGTGCTTGGTCTTTTCCAGCAGCTCGGCTGTTAGACTCAGACGCTCGGCGTCAGAGAGGCCGTGACGCTGCGACTCGTGCCGAATCCCAGCGAGGGATTTGCGGAAACATTTCTCCGCTTTCTGGTCGCCAATCCAAGCCAATGGGTCAGCGATGGAAGACAGTCACTGAGTTCTGCAGCTACAGAACGTAAGCTTACCGCAACTTTGGTGACCTGCTGTCGCTCCCAATCGACATAGTCGCCAAGTCCTCGCTCTGACTGCGTCTCACAGTGTACAGCTCGAGGCGGCGATGGTGGCTGCTGCTTCACTTGCTGCTGCTGCAAATTGGAAGTAGTTGCTAATGTGGCTTCAACGACTGTACCAGGAGACGCCTCAACTGGTGCTGACATGAACAACTCGAGCTTCTCACCCGTCTCGGCGTCAAACACGTCGTTCATCTTGATGTGATGGAGTAGTTAACCACCTTCTTTCGTATTTTTATCGTGAGCAGGAGATATTTACGCGTCGTAGCAACTTCTGCAACCGACATTCCAGCGGTTTGGCCTCGTTCGTCTTCATCATCGGGTGAGCAAGTGGCGATCGCTTCGTTAGCGTCATGAAGCCCGACGAGAAGGAGGCCGAAAACATTCGCGTGGCCGTGCGATGTCGGCCCATGAATGACCGCGAGAATCGCGAGCAGGCAGTCTCGTGCTTTACGTGTGGCCCGAATGGTACGGCGGTGCTCACGAACATTGAAAACCCGACCGAGAAACACGAGTTCGGCTTCGACTTCGTGTACGGGTGCAACTCGAAGCAAGAGACTGTGTTCGAAGATGTTGGCATGCCTCTGTTGGATCGAGCATTCGGGGGATACAACGGCACTATCTTTGCCTACGGACAGACAGGTAGTGGTAAGTCTTTCAGCATGACAGGCGTAACTGGGGGGCCAGAGACTCTGGAAGGCCTCATTCCACGAGTGAACCGCGCCATCTTCGAGCGTGTCGCCAAAGAACGCGTCGAAAGTCCCAACAAGCGCTTCCTCGTCGAGTGTTCGTTCTTTGAGATTTACAACGAAATCATCTACGACTTGCTCGATTCCAGCGGCAATGGCAAGAAAAACAAAGGAGGGTTGGAGATAAAGGAGCATTCAGTGCTTGGAATCTATGTGAAGGACCTCCAGGAGCGTGTCGTCGAAACGCGAGAAGAGATTGTCGAGCTCATGACATTGGGAGCACAATCTCGAACGGTGGGGTACACGCAAATGAATTCCGAAAGTTCTCGTTCGCACTCCATCTTCACGATCAAGATTCACCAAAAAGATGCTGACGATGAGACCAAGAATGTGTTTGCGAAGATCAATCTCGTCGATCTTGCTGGTTCAGAACGTGCTGCTTCAACTGGAGCACAAGGTGATCGGCTTCGTGAAGGAGCCAATATTAACAAGTCGCTTAGCGCCTTGGGCAACGTCATTAACGCACTTGTGGAAGCCTCTCGTGCCAGCAAGAAGGTGTTCATTCCTTACCGTAACTCGAAGCTCACCCGGGTGCTGCAGGAATCACTTGGTGGCAACAGTCTTTGCTCCATGCTTGCTACACTTTCACCTGCCAACATCAACTTCTCCGAGACGTTGAGTACCCTCAAGTACGCGAGTCGCGCGAAGAGCATCAAGGTGAACGCTAAGAAGAATGAAGCATCTTCACAAATCTCACAGCTCAACGATGAGATCGCAGCACTCAAGCAAAAACTTCAAGAGCAAATGGAAGCTACGCTTGGCCTCGACCCGAAGGAGAAAGATGAGATCGTGACCAAGTACGAAAAGCAGATTCAAGAGATGGATCGCGTGAGGCTGCAGACTTGGGAGGACAAGGCAAAGCTCTCAAAGCAGCATGAAATGGAGCGTAAGAAGCTCGCGAGAGAGCGCGCTCTAGCTGACCAACGCATCCGTGAAGAACGTACCAAGAAGTGGCGATTGCTAGAGGAAAAGGGTGATTTGGAGCTCATGATGCGTGCTCTTCGTGATCTAGATGGCAATAATGCAGCTGCAACCGATGCTGTTGCAGCTTCGGTAGCGGTGCAGTGGCTCGAGACTGCCCAGAAAGTAAAAATCATGGAGGGTGAAGCGAAAGACTTGCGCACGCTTATTCAGGTGTTCAGAGATTCACTTCAAAAGGATGTGGAACTCTGGGCGCGACGCTGTGGCCTTGCTCAAGACACCAGCAAGTCTACCAAGAACCTTTTGCCTCAGCGTCGGGAGGATTCGGCTGCTGCGTCAGCCGCCCACATGACCGCCAGCCAAATGGGCAGCAAGCTGCAAAATATTGGCGATGAAAGCGAAAAGCTGCTAACGTTAGAGGGACAACTCGTAAGTGATCGCAGCGCGTTGATCAACACGATGACCCGTGAGTTGCTGCGTTTGAAGACACACCATGTTCAACTAAAAGCTGATCAAGCTGCTGCAGCGGCTGCTGTCGCCGGAAAATCGACTCCTAATGCAGCACAGGCAGCGAAAGCTACAAAGGAAGAGGAACAGCTTCTTGATGAGCGTGAACGGGGCTTAACGATTACCTTAGCGTTAGTACGGACGCAGCGTTTGGCTCTCGTTCAGTCTATCAAGAGCGATCGTCAACGAATATTCGAGTTCGCCATAGTTACCAAGCACTTCGCGAGCTTCGCGGATCAGCATATTGTTTTGGCACAAGATGCTGCTAGTAAAACTCCTGAAGTCGCTCAGCAGCTTGCTCGATGGGAAGAGGCTAAAACCCAGCTTCTGACTGCGTCGAAGTCCTGGGAAGATACTTGGAAGGCAGAATCCTCTTTAGCAAATGACACCAACTCTGCAGAATACGTAGGAGATGGAGAGATGGCTGCACTTGGATTGGAGACACGATTGCTACCTGACGAGTGCATTTCAACTTCCTCAAAAGCTCAAGACGCGAAGTTTGCCAGGCTGAATGGAGCTCAGTGCTGGGTTTCTGACGCACAAGATGCGACGCCGTCGGTGGTGATTGATTTTGAGCTTCCTCGCATTTTCGATTCGGTATCTGTGCGTGGTGGTAAGGTTCAACCAAACGGAAGCTCTGGTTCATCAGCAGAGGCACGAGCAGCGACACCGGCGGCTCCAAGTCCAGCTTCAACATTTGTTTTGGCAAGCACCGCTGATCTTCAGGCAACGAGAGCTCGGTACAAACTTGATCAAGTGACAAGAACGAACGAATTGACTTACGAATTGCTGGCTCATGTCATGTCCTGGCAAGACCTGCTGAAAACCGACGTCATTCCTGTAAAATTGTTCGCACGGCCACCCGTGCGATTCCTGCACGATGTCATCTCGGTGGTCATGCGAAATACGGGCTTCGCAATCGATGCGGTGTCAGCAGCACAGCGCGACTACGCTCAACTGGCCACCAAGACAGAACGAACAGAATATTTATCTGCTGTCTTGGACTACGTGCAGGCTTGGTATCAGCGTCAACAGCAGAGTGCTGAGAATTCTCCAAGTGTGATCATCGCTGCTACCACTTCCAACGTCTTAGCAGGCAAGGAGCCGACAGACACCGTTCAATTTCTGGGATACTTTGCTTTGGCAGCGATGGATCATGCTGTACAGAACCCACCAACATCACCGGTAGCAGCAGTCCACGAGCAAAGTGCTGCTGATGCAGCACCAGCAATTGAGACTGAAACAAAGTCTGAAACTAACCCAGATACTCCGCATGACGGCTGGGTTACTCGTCTTCGTGTCGCTACAAGTTTTACAGGCGATGCTGGTGAGTGGCATGTCCTAGGAGAGTTTGATGGAAACACGGATGCCGAAGGTATAGTCTCCATTCCTTTAGCAGGTGAATCCAAGATCGACGGAAGCAGAGCAGGCCGCTTCCTGCAGCTCACTTGTGTCAAGTGGCATCACCGTGCTGCCTTGCAGTGCGAAGTTTTCGGTCGCGAGGCTCACGAGAGCAGTTCGTTGACTCAAAACGTTCAGGCGCTGGCTTCGAAAGCGCGTGCACTACTTGAACAACTTCGTCAAACGGCGGTACTGGTGCTGGAGGACGCTCGTGCCTTGTATGACCGCGCTAAGGCGGCGGAGAGTGAAAAGCACGCGCAGCTAGCAAGTTATGGCGAGGAGCTAGCGAAGTTAAGAGCTGCGAGTGCAGTTTGGGAGAAAAAACAACGCGAGATGCAAGAGCAACACGCCCACCTCACTGCTCAGATAGAGACCGCAAACCAGCGTGCAGATCGAGAAAAAGCTCGCGGAGATGCACTTCAAGGCGAGTTAACACAGGCTACTAGCCTAGGAGAGGAGTTTAAGCGACGTGGAGATACACTGCAAACGCAGCTAAGCGAAAACGAGCATCAGATACAGACGCTGTCAATGCAGGCTGGAGAGCAGAAGCGTACTCATGAGGCTCTGCAGCAGACTAAACAGCAACTTGAGGAGTTAGCGGCCAACTTGCGCGGACAGCTGACTGACAAAAAGCAGGAGCAAGATGCCAGTCAACAAGAAGGACAGTCACAGATTGCGGAACTCAACGGAGAGCTGATGTCTGTCCGTGTGCAGTTGGACGAGCAACGTCGCGCACTAGAGGCAGCGGAGCTACAAGCCAAGGAGCAAGAAGCATTTGGACAGCAGCACTATTCCCTTTTGCAGCAGACGCGTGCTACACTTATGGAGAAGGAAGCAGAAGCAGATGCAAAGCTGAAAGCTCGAGCAGCAGAGAGTGACGCTGCGATTCGAGCACTGCACGATGAATGTGATCGTGTGAAGCAGGAACTTGAACGCGCACTGGTGGCCGAAAATCTGCTCAAA
Source organism: Phytophthora podocarpi (assembly GCA_001314375.1). Taxonomy (NCBI): domain Eukaryota; phylum Oomycota; class Peronosporomycetes; order Peronosporales; family Peronosporaceae; genus Phytophthora; species Phytophthora podocarpi. The sequence goes on from LGSN01000003.1 coordinate 28,125, forward strand.
TTGGCTGCAGGTAGGCTGGAGACAGAGTGTAGCTCCGCTGGGGCTGAACTAGATAGCTGGCGGCGACGAGCAGAGGCAGCGGAGGCTGAAGTTCAAGTCCAAGCTCAGGTTGTTAATGCTACAGGTGCTGAAGCTAACGGAGCAAGCAATAGCAACACTGAGGCGGAACCAGCAGCACGGGAGAACGAACGGCTTCTGTTGGAGGCACAGACGAACGATCTTCGTAGACTGGCTGAACTGGAGAAGATGGAGGCAAAGGTTCTGAGTCTAGAACAGGAACTTGCTGCGAGTGAAGAGAAGGTTCGCCAAGCAGAGCTGTCGCTGCTCGAGTCTGCCAAGCGCATTAAAGACCTGGAAGAGACCGAAGAAGAATTGCAGCTACAGCTTCAGGTGGTCACGGATGAGCGCGACTCGGCACGGCAGAAGGAAGAGCAGCTTTTTGCTGAGACTAACGAGAAGGACCAGGAAATCGAGCGTATTCGTGACGGCTACGGTACGACCAGCTCGTGGTAATTCGAGGTTGGTGTCGTTGCTAACTCTATTGCTGCTGTTCTGTTGGTAGTGTGGGTGACGGACCGCATGAATTCTAAAGAGGACGAGCTAAGTGAGCTGCAGGAGCAGTTGGAGCGCTATCAATCACTTTTAGAGATGACAGGCGCGAAAAATGGAGGGCCTGGCACCTCAGCTCCCGCAAAACCCAAAGAAGACAAGCTGGGCGCTGAAATTGTCAAGCTTTACGCACTAGCCATCGGTATGTACACGAGTTGGCAAGATAGTTATCCCTACGTATATGCTAACGGACACGACGTTCTTGCTGGAGCAGGTACGACAGATTCAGCAGCCACAGGAAGTGACGCAATGATCGCTACACTCGCGGAATGGATTGATGCGATGAAAAAGCCCACGAAAGCGTCGCCAAGAGAAGTGCATCAGCAACCACCAGCTGAGAACAAACTGGGGCTCGCTGTTAATGCTCCTATTCAAGCTGCTAAAGCTGAAACAGCTCCAGAAGTTGTGCCAAGCAACAATGGGGTCAACGGGGAGGAGGAAGCCGACTACGACGATGATTTCGACGACGCTGATGACTCTAAGGCCCGACGAAAATGAATGAACTGTCACCAACACTAGCTAGACAATTGCAATGCATACCGTAATGCCATTCGTCAGATCACCTGCCTCTTGTTCTTATCCCTGGTGTGTTGAAAATTGCTGGATGATGCCACACGAGACTCGTCAACACTAAAATACTCTCACCGCTGCATCACGTTCTTACCCACCGCTATAATAGCCTAGCACACGAACAATGTACAACCATTGAACAGCGCAGTGGCGCCAATCTTCCGTGCTCACCACTGTAGAAGTGGACGAGAAGGAGAGATCATCTGTAAAGCACAGCGCTCGAATAGACAAGGAACAACCTTGACGATGCTGCCGCTCCAGCTAGTGCTACGTCCGGAGCGAGCTGAAAGCGCCTGGCCCAGTCCTCCACGACCTCATGCTAGAAAGCGTCGAAACTCGGCTTTCTCACTCATTCCTCGTGCATTAAACCCACGCTGCCGGACTCCACTTGTGTTGTGCCCCGCGCAACTTTCGTACAGGTCCCCGCCGACACCCAAAACATTCTCTCGTCGTCGGTCTCGACACTTAACAATTCACCACAGCGCACGGATGGTGGATAGTTCACGCCTTTTGGACTTGCCGCATGTTCTCATTCACTACTGCGCAACTGTCATCGAGGCGGTTGTTTCGACGACGACGGCCATCGTCCACTCGGTGTTTGACACTGCGTCGACGATGCTGCAGAATTGGTGGAGTGGGGGCCAAGAGGACGACATTTCCACATTGGAGGTGGCTGAGCGTCAGCCTCATGAACTACAGGGTATCCATGACATCTTGGAGGAAAACAATCAACTCAAGCGCCTGCTCGAGTTCGCGATGACTTCGCACGTTATCATGAACGAGGCCACCGTCATGCTGGAGGATGGTGCCGATCTCTGGATGAAGCGAGCTGAGGATGTCGTGGATGCCAAAGTTCACGAGGCGGAGCAGGAGCGAGATGTGTTTGTACTTCAACTTGAAGAGCTTCAAGATCAGCTCGGTGACAAGGACCAAGTGATCGAGCGACTGCGCGACAGCTTCGGTACGGGCTCCTTACTGTTTTTCGGCTAAACAAAGTGGGTTCCGGAGGTTTTGAAATGGTGTCTTCCGTCCTTTGCTGTAGTGTGGGTGACGGAGAACTTGAACGACAAAGAAGACGAGATCTGTGAGTTGCACGAGCGACTGGAACGCTACGAAGCGCTACTCAAAGTGCTGGACGCAGACAAAGTTGTGTAAGGTGCATCATATATATCAAAAATATGTTTCTGGTTCCTCACCTGTGCACTACGACGCTGCGGTTGGCATCTTGCTGGTTCATTCCTCCCATCCGAGTTGGTTAGCTGCGACGCTGTCGCCGTCGCCATCAATCTCTTGGCAGTTGTAGATAGCGTAAAGTAGTTTCTCACGCAGCACAGACTCACTCGAGTAGGCAGGCATTTCGATGGAGAAGAAGCAAGTGTGAGCCACTGGCATGTAGGCATCAACACTGCGACCTGCACGCTGCTGGTTGAATGATTGTAGCTTGAAACGTTGAGGGAACTCGTCAGCACTAGCAGGAAGGCGTGAGCGACCCCAAACGAAGCGTAAGAAGGCACTGCGTTCCTCATGCGAGAAGTCACGTAGAGCCCGCCAGAACCAAATGATGTGATCATCCATAGATGAGCAGCTTGAGTATTCCGTGCACTTCTCGAGCAAGTCCACGTCCACTTCAGGTGATCCGCACACCATGAGTTCTAGCTCGGCACCGGAGAAGCAGGCAAGCAGTTTGGCTGGCACGACCTTGGCGAGCCCGCGGAAAATTGCTTGTGCTTGAATGTCGCTTTCATGTAGTCGAACCTGCTCGACGAGATCGGCGTACTCGCAACGCGAACTGAATGTTACTGGCAAGTGCGCACCACCGGGTTTGAGCTCGATTACGCGATTGTCTGCTCCCAGCGTCGTGAAAGTCTCCATTACAATGTCCTCGAACATCTCCTCAGTTACACCGTAGCGGTCAATGGTCCGCATTTTGGACATGGAATTTACCAGCATTGAATCCACCGCTGTCAGGTCATCCAAACCTAGGCGTTCACCAGCAAGTTTCTTCCAGATCAGTGGCGCCAGATTAAGGGCAAGGTACTGTTTGCTGCGGATAGATGCCCCCATGAGTTTACCGAGGAATTCGAGCATCTGAAGTGTGGTGACAGATTGCGCGCCTGGACTTAACAACCACTTTTCGCGTCCGACACCAACATTGTGCTGGGAGTTGGGAGTTGGCAACATTAGTGGCAGCTGAGTACTTTGAAGCTCCTCGCAGTATTGAGCAAAGGTCTCACGGTATGGACCTCCAGCATCCTGCGCGTTTTCTCCAAGAAAAGTCACGTGGTACAACGCATTCTCGCGCCGAAAGTGGGTGCCGTCCAAAGCTTGCAGCTGCCGGAACGCTTGTGAAAACAGCATGTGCCGCCCTTCAGCATCCGTTTTCCCGGTCGCGCGGAACCGCATAGCCTTTGGACGGTTTAGCGTCAGTTCAAATGAAACTCCGCTTTCGTTCGTACGTCCTAGCGCGCTATCCCAAACTGTGCGCTTCACGACACTCAAGATACGATGCCGGTGGTCCATTACCATATCGCTAAGTACAAATTTATTCTCAGGAGTGTTCGTGTCGAGAGCATCCACGCTTGGGGCATGAAAGGCGATGAACGGCAAAACTCGATAGATTGCGGCGTTGAACTCTTGCAATACCTTGAATCGCAAGGAAAGACGACCATGTACATCAATCAAAGATTTAGCTGGCGGCAGTGGATCAGACTCTCGAGATGAATCGGTAGCTTTCAACTCGGTCCTCTCCAGCTTCGTTTCATCGCCCGCGAAAGTCACAATTTCCATCAATGCCGGCCAACGCACTAATTCATTTTCCTGTGGTGCAATGTCACTCCAGGGGCCACGCAACAACTGATTCACACTGAGATCCTTGCTTTGACCCTTTTTGTTGATGTACTTGATTAGCTGTTGATCATGACGTGGCAACGAGTTGTGAGGGCTGCCACCAAAACGCACCGAAGGGGACTGAAAACGCCGGCGGCCAACTGTCTTCATCGAAAAATGCGGGATGACGTAGAACTTGTACCCCCACAATGATTCAGGTTTATTTGCTGCGTCGCTGCTAGGCCCAAACGGGAAAAATGGCGACGCTGCGTTGCCATCACCAGTGCGTCTGCGTGCAGCTGTCGGTGGAGAACAATTCTCGTTCCACCAGATATTACCCATGTCTTCTTCGAGGGTCCGCGCGGACGTCGGTCTTTTGCTTTCATTGACAGTATCGTTGCTTGGTGAGACAATGCCTTGCTGACTGTTTCCGCTTGCATCGTCAACAGTGTTACCCACGCCTTCATTTAGCTTCCACCACCCGACAAGGCGGGGTGTGATTTCCTGAAGTTTGTGGCGGTAGACGATTCGATGCCACTGCTGTTCATCGTAGTCATAAACTTCAAAATGTGCGTCCTCTTCCGTACAACTCGAAGCCTGTAAGAACGACAATACCTCTCCATCCTCCGGATTTGGTTCGTACTTAAACGGTCGCTGGCCGAAATTCCATGCTAGGCCTTGTGCACCCTGGGGACCTAGACTCGCTGCAGGATAAAACATTCTTTCCGCGCCCGTCAAAAGAGGAGTAGAAATATCACCGGTTGCAGACATCTGCGATGGCGTCTCGACAGCGATAATCTTACTGACCAATGCATCGAATTCGTGATCCTTCCTGCTGTTCAGCAGAAGAGCCGTATCCTCAGTGCTTGGGTTCCTGGTGCCTACGTTTCTATGGTCGTAAGAAGGAACACATTCTGCAACCACGTCGCCGTTAACGTTAAACGTTAGCTTTCCAGTCGCTAGGTTAATAGCGCAGCCGATCACATCGCCATTGCGACAGAAAATATCATTCCCGAAAGAGTTACTTCCAAAAGATCGGCGTGGACTGCTGCACCCATTGGGTTCGACTCTGGTAAATGGTGCGAGGTCTTCCGTTAAAGTCGAGAAATGTGCCAGTTTCCTTCCTAGATCGATGCCAAATGAATTTTGCTCTTCTCCGATCATAGCCGAGCGACCGTGCTTATCTACGCCATCCAAAATCCACCCGACGCACAATTTGCCACTCGATAGTGTGTGTGCTTCGTAATATACCGTAGCACTTGGCTTCCCTTCAGTGTTTGTCAAAGTTGACATTCTTACACAGCAATTCAGGCGGACAGTGGAGATATCCTTGCTAGTCCGATTCGTCGTGACCCATTTGCGCATGTGCTGAGGTACTGCAACGGGGCGCAACGGTGAACGCGGCGACGAGAGATACGTCATTGACGGCGATAAAGTCTTTCTACCCGCAGATGTTGGAGTACCTGGGCGGCTGCTGCTCTTGGGTACCACATCGACGCTGTCCAACCCGCGAAAGTGACTGCGGAGTTGCTCAACTCGGAATGCGACATCCCACAACCGAATATCATAGAGGTGGCCACGGAATGCAAAGCATGGAACATGAGCATTCGCATCATCATCCATCACTGCGGCATAACTACACGAATTCCCGAAGACTAGCGCAGAATTTGAACACAACACCAATCGTTCTCGTTCCGAGCATTGAATCGAGTAGATAACGTCACCGTTCTTAACCACAGACACTCTCGAGCCAGAAAACACCAGTGCTAAATGAATCCACTGACCGAATGCGAGATTGCCAGAGCTCCAGCTGTCGCTTCCAGTGTTTTCACGACACTTAGGGTGTTCCACCAACGCATCGTTTGCATCCACCGTCTGAAATGCTAATGCGCACCTGCCGTGTTGATCACTCAGCAAAATAATCCGGCCGTGCGCACCATCAATGCGAAGTACCTCCATGTATGCATCATCTTCCATCTTCTCCAACGTATCCTTGAAGATACAAGCCCATAATTCAACGGTACAATCGCTCTTCGACAGCACACACTCATTCTTTTCCATGAGTTTCAGATCCAACCGCCTTGACCAGTCCAGCTCTAAGCTGCCAGCAAATTCAGAGATACTACTCAGATCGAGCCTCGAAGTTGCCTGCGCTGTACTTGGTACAAACTCATATGAAATGCTGCTTCCTCTAATGATTAACGGCGCGTTGTGATACTTAGTATTCTCCAGATTGTGCACATCATAACGACCATTGAGGCCGTAACGATACACACTTTCAAACCCATTTTCTTGCCACCGCACGCGTAACCCCTTTCCTCTGTGAGGCCCCCAAGCAATAATCTCTTGCACAGTGCCGATACTTCCAGCCCCTCCATCTTCGTCGCTGTATTCCCAGTCAGGCGACCGTACCACCAAGTCACCGACAGACAACAAATGATTAGGTTGTTTTACTCCCTCGGCCGCGAATAAGTGAGGAGCATCTTTTTCATCCAGCTCGCCATTTATTCCTGAAAGCACTACTGATGGGCCACAATCGCCCTCAGATGAAGTGCCAGATTTGAAGAAACGGAGCTCGTCGTTTTTCTGAAGCTTGATCCTCTTATCAAATCGAATCTCTAACGCTACTGCACCGCTGATATCGATATGCTCTCGTGTGGGGTTGGAAAGAGTTGAAGGCGCCAATGGGTGGCGACTTTCTCTTGATTCGGCTGTCGATGACAAGTTGTCGCGGAAATCCAGCATCATGCTCACTGCATCCACAACTTTGCTATACCAGTTCGGCACTACTGTTTGAGGGATAAGCGCCACAGGAGAACAACAAACTGAACTGAACTCGATCCGATTCTCGGAGCTTGAATGATAAACCACTAGTCGAATGTCACTTTCTCGGTGCAGTGAAGGTTGAAGTGCGTCCCACGGAACCAAAGCACCAGAGCCCGCTGGCCCTGCTACAAGTGCAGCCACAACACTATTTTTCCGGAAGACTAATGTTTGCCGTTGCAGATCAAGCTGGACAGTCACCGTGTCTCCCTCCTGAATTCGACTTTTGTATCCAGTAATCTCAACGAGAGTATGCCCATCGCTCGTACTGGAACGAGTACCAAACAATAATCTTCCGTTGTTCACCCACTGCAAAGAAAGCATCGGCGTTCTCGAGGGCGTCTCGAATGCCCCGTCCATAAGTCCAATAGTCGTTGCTGAAATGAGTCTGTTGAAAATCAATTGGAACTGGTAGCATCCTGAAGTTGACATACTTGGCTTACTCACGAAAGTACTCACACCATCCACACCGCATTGATGAGGCAAGGAAAAGGGCACCCCCACGTCAGAACTCGTATCCTCCTCGAAGCAGTGGCTATCAATCGATAGATCGACTGCAACAGCGCACTGCACTAGTGTCTGAAGATAAGGCGACTTCAATTCCATATGGTCCTCTGCCTGATGCTTTGCGCGCATCTTCACGTTCATCAAGTCGCGCACTTGCTCGATGAGGACCGCCGGTATTGTATGGAAAGCGGTGCTCTGAGACATATTGCCGAGAACTTGAAGTGCGCAAGTCTTGATGCATTGCGGTGAGTCGTCCAGACTTAACATCAGCGTTTGCAACGTTTCTGCTGAGTACAAAAGTTTAAATGCTGTAGGACTTGCCTGAAAACTAGCATCGGGAATTGAGCTCAAGGCCTCCAAAACCCAATTAGCCATAGAGAGCAGCCTGACAACTGTTTGAGGATTGCCTGAGTTCTTGCTTTTAGTGCACGGTATTCTGTCTTCCTCCTTGAATATCCCGACAGCGTACAGCTTAAAGCCCCAGTCATTGTTGCTGGAATCGGAGTGGAAATAAACTTCAAACGCGTCATCTTCAATATACAGAGGAGGGCGATCGCCAGTTCCTGGCCAGTTTTCCTTACCCCCTCGACCGCCAATTTGGTCAGGACCAATTGTTTCCGTTCGATTTGAGCCAGACTTGTAAAGACGTACCCAGTCACATTCAGCCTCACTTTTGCATCGTCGATCGAAGATCACTTTGATTTTTGTAGCCCCAGGAATCGAAATATCCCAATACTGATCTGCGTTATCCTGGTACGGGTGCGTGCTTTCCAATATCCGCACAGATCCACGCCCCTTTGGAAGCAACTGGGGACCACTTTTGATAATCTCGAGGCATCGAACGAGAACTGCAGAAAGAGCAGTGTCAGCATCTCCACTTAGTACACAGTGCTTCATTCGCTTCCGTAGTGCCAGCAGCACAGCAGAATGATTGTCATACGCTGCATCAAAATCTGCACCTAAGAAAAAGTGCGACAGGAGTAGGAGGATGTCATCGGCGCTGCCAAAAGCGCTAAGCGGAACCGAGGCTCTTTTAGGGTCGCAAGAAAGAAATGTAAGTATTGCATCCCGTGCGGCTTTCGTCGCCATAGCTCGATGTGAGTCGTACGCCAAACTTTGGATTCGGTCGGTTTGCCCTTTGAAATCATCAAATGCGAATGGAGAGCACAAACAAGTAAGAGACTTTTCCTCGTCATTCCTCTCATCCATTTCCAGCACGGAATGCCCGTCCTCGAAATCTAGGTCATCCACCCCCAGAGTCAGTAAATCTTCTCCGTTTGCACGCGCTGTTGAGGGGTTGGCATGCATAGTTTCATCTGTTCGCTGCCATACCCAACCGCATTTTATCTCACCAAGCTGGTCAAAAATTTCAGAGGTAACTTTTAGCCACCCAGCCTCGTTAGTTTCAGCGACAAACTCCGTTCCAGTTCCAAGCTCAGCCAAAACATTCGACTCAAGATTTTTCTCCTCATAAATTTTAATTCCAGCTTCATCAGCCACGCGAAAGTGTTGCCCTTTTCTCGAACCTGCGTTGCCCCACTCAGCAAACTTAATTGTCCCCTTCGAGCTACATGTTGAAAGTAGCTGACGAATTGGATCTGGATTTTGTTTTTCCTTGCACGAACTGTCGTTTTCAGCGAATTCTTCAAATTCGCTTTTGAGTGGAATCCTCTGATGATTCATCTTCTCGTACAAAGTTTCAAATAGCCGATAGGATCGGGCATCAAGTTGCTTTAAACTTTTGTCGAGAGGAAATTCGGGCAAGAACTCCGCTGTCACATTAAATTTCCACCCCCATTCAACATTAGTGCCATCAGTGGTCCATAGTAGCGTAAAAGAGTCAGCTGGAATCACAAGCGGAGGCCGATCTTCGACACCCGGCCAGTTAGCATCACTCCCTACTCCACAGTACTGGGATGCACCCCAGCGGTTTGTGAGCGACTTGTCTTTAAAGAAGCAGAGGTAGTCGCATCCTAGCTCCGTTCGGGATTGTGGGTCAAATGTTATCGTCAAGGTCGATGCGCCACTGAAAGTCACTTTCATGTATTCCATCACCGAATTTGCATACGGGTGCTTGGACTCAAATATTTGCGACTTTGGCGACGATTGAGTTGGACGGCCGTCACTGGGAGCGTTGGCAATCTTCGTCATGGAAGGAAGCAGCGTCGTGAAGGTAGGAATTATATCCGCACAATTTTTCGATTGGAGAACTTGCCCAAGAGATTTGATGCACCTCGCACGAATATCGCTGAGTGTGCCTGCCATGATTGATGGTGGAATTTCTGGCGGGTAAATTAAGGCCTCTTCGAAGGCATGTGCTGTGAGCTTAAAGCCCCACTCAGAAATACCGCTAGACGAGCTCTCTGTGTTAAAGTGTACGTCAACACTTTCAGCTGGAATACGAAGTGGGGGTGTTGTTCCTACACCCGGAAAAGACTCGCCATAATATTTTTCCTCACCCCAATACGTATCATCGTTTCCGCCACCTTCTTTGATATCCTCTTCCCGTTTTTTAAACTGAATGCAGTCGTTCGGGCCAGCAGTACACGACATTTTATCAAATCGTATTTCTATTTCGCTGGCTCCACGAAAATTAAGGGAGTACGTTACGTCTTCACCGGGAGCGTAGGGGTGCTCACTTTCAAGCACCTCAACATTTTCCTTCTTGGTGAGTTTGGGCTGGTAAGAACCATCTGATGGGACTATTTCAGCACTCAGGTCGAGCACTCTCTGATATAAGTCTTTTAGCTCCGAAGCAAAGGGTGTCACTCGTTTGAGAAAAGACGCGAGCTCTGTTTTCTCGATGTCATCCAAGTGAGCAACGTCGGTCAATGGCACATCAACGGTGCTCGATTGATCGCAGTCAAAGATGACACGAGCGATCTGGGCCCCACATTTCATGCGGAACTGCACCAGAAATCCTGTCTCGACCATCTCTTTGCTATCAACATTTACACAGCAGCTCACCCTGCCTCCGATGTAAGCACCTCCATAACTTCCACCAAGTAAGGCAAGCGATGCTAATACCTGCCCCACTACTCGTTCTGATAGTTTGTTTTCGTTGTCTTGGACAAACCGCAACGCAGTTATAACCAATTCAAATACTTGGTCGCCCCAGCACGAATACCCCGCAACACCGCGAAGAAGTGATATATAAGCTGCCACCAAGCTTGCTTCTCCTTGCGCCGAAGTTCGCAGTTCAAGAATACTCCCGTCTGCAACTTCTTCCTCGCTTGCAGCTACCCCAATTTGAATGTCCTCGTCATACGCACGCCAAACGTTTAAAGCACGACCCAAACGCTTGAAGGCATAAGACAGAAAACCATCCGTTTCGCTTGGAAGTGCTTCCGCAACCTGAGAGTCCATTATGCCTGGACTCAAAATTCCGGCGAGGTCTTTTAGCACCCTGATGGCCCCAATTCGGATTTCTACAGGCACACGGTCATCAAACGACAGAAACATGATGTTTCTAATATTTTCTCGAGTGCCGATGAGGCTTCGCCCAAATGAGTTCTCACCACATATCCGAATCAATCCTAATATGTGCAATGTGCGCTCTGCAGGAACACAGTTCGAAATGATCTCTGTCGATGGAAAGCTTGCCTGAATCTCGGTTGTTAGATCGCTCTCTGAAATAGGATAGCTCAACACCTTCGGCTCGTAAATCCAGCATTTCGCTGCAGGCTCATCTAGGACGCGCCTTGGCGCCTCACCAAAGTAGAATGGATACGGGTTCAAGTGTGACACTGGGCTCACAAATTCCTGTTCTGACGTGGCGAACTCTGGCGATGCGAGAATCCGAAAGCCCCAGCTGTTGGAGCTGCCTTCATTGTGAAAGTACACCAAAAATCGATCCGATGGAATCTCAAGAACATTCCTATCGACGTTTGATTCTTCTGCGTGCTGGAGACTGCGAGCGCGGTTGCTTTGGGCGCCGGGAAAATTCCGCTCGGGGTCACTGTACTTGCCGGTATATTTGTCTTCGCCCCAATATTCGACACACTTTGCATCTTTGTAAAACCGCACGAACCCTGTAGAGCCATCAATATCGCACAGAGGATCAAAAGTTAAGCGAATTTTGACAGCACCTGGAATATGAACTGGGCAATACTCATCAATTGAGTCTTCAAGAGGATGCGCTGACTCAATGATGGCAGACTCGGCTGGGTTCACATTCGCATTCATCACTAAGAATGACTCGAGAAGGTGTTGTGATACCATTGAGCCGTTGACATAAACCCTCAATGTGTCTTCGTCCTGGACGATAGCGACGTGAGACCACTGATCAGCATCCATTTCATAGTCCGTTTCAAACACACTCTCCTTATCGGATCCGCACGCAATTTTGTAGACGAGCATCCGCATATCAGTTAGAAACAAACCAAAATGGCTCCATGGCTTGGCCGCTCCAGTATCTTTGACCATATTCTTATTGCCTTTGAAGAATATTGTACCACCCACACCTTCATCCACTAAAACCACGTCAAAAATGCCACGCTTCGGATCAAATTCACATTGAGAGGTGAGACCCGTGGAGTTCCATCGAACGTGAACTTTTGTCGGTGTGCGAATGCTGATGACAGTGCCAACTTCCGTCTCGCCGTTTTTTAATTCGTCAGTACCAGCCCAAGTTGGGCCTCGACGCACTTCATCACCCAGCTTAAGCGCATACAATGGCCCCTTACTTGGGCTATAAACCCAGAGCATAATAGAATGATTCCAGCTGACGGCATTTCGTTGTAGGCACGGCGCGGTGAATCCAGGCGAATTCTCAGGAAGGTATTGGGGCGACGACTTCCCTAAATCACTGTCACGGCTTGAGTTCAGCGAAGAATTAACGGCACAAACGATACCCTTAAGCTGGTGTCCAACTGCTGAAAAAAGTTGGCGTTGGAAGGCCGAAACATCATGTGCTTCACTTGTAGCGTGTTCATCATCACTACTATCGGCTTCTTCTGGACTCGACTCGACTCGTCCAGCAATAAACCGAGAAAGGAGCACACCCAAAAGCGACTGTGCTGCATTTCGGATTGGGACTGAATCGGATGACAGCAGACGCAATATCTGCGGCAAAATTCGACTTTCCTGAAGCAAATACGAGTCCTCTAAATCGTAGTCCATCGCGCAGCACCTTAATACACCAGTAATTATTCCAGAACTTGTTCCATCGTCCGTAGTTGAGGCGAGCTGTTCAGCGAAGATTGTTAGGCAGTTACCAAAAGATTCCGCGATTTGTTGGCGTAATGCCTCGTCGCATCCAGACAGTAAAGTATCAAAGTGCAATCGTGGAAAAGAATCAAGAGCCGATGTTGGGCTTACGGAACGCGAGCCAGATACATTAGTAGGAGAATTTGTGATCGCGAAACATTTCAGCGTTGATGTGAAAGATTCAAGCAAAATCCCTCGCAAACGCAAACTTGGACAGTCCTTCAGCGACTGAATAAAAATCTTCATACCAAGTGCACGACTTGCCGCTCTTTGATTTCGGACTTCAATCACTTTTCGCACTTCCGATACATCCACATCACTCTGAATAAACTCGAGAACTTGTTCAGTAACCGATTTCACTTGACCATGCTTCAGTCGCTCACTTGACGATCTACGGTACTGAAATAGGCTTCGCAGCTCTGTTGCAGCTTGCAACTCATCCAAGAGGTTGTACCATTTGTCAAGCTGGGAATTGGAAGAGTTTTGGTTTCCAATCGCATGACCGTACTTTGCCAGTAAGCCCCACCTGCGTCTTGCACCCGTCACATACGCGAATGATACCGGCGTAATCTCCAACAGAAATCTCGCTCGTTTGATGACATTGTCGCACAAAATAGCAAGTGATTCCTCAGAGAGTCCCTTGTAAGCTGATGGCTGACGCCGTAGTCGACCAGAACGCCGTCGACTAGGTACCATCTGCCCATGGATGCCAGCATCTGCGGCATCCCCGAGATGAAACCAGTCGCGCATCTTCTGCGCATTCTTCCAGCCGCGAAGAAGTTGCTCAGATATGTCGTCGCGTAAACTTTGTGTAAACGCATACGCATCCATCCCCCACATATTGTGATGCAAGATAGCAGCTGCCACGGCTCGAACGGCGCAGTTCACAGCTTTGTTCGGTGGGGAACTTGTGATTTGATCGAATGATGATGATCGCGCTAGACCCAAGGCTGGCTGAGATACACCTGACCGCTCATTGAGGGCTTGGATTACCTTCTCCGCATCAGAAGATTCTGGGGGTTCTACAAAATCTTGCAGCAATCGCAGTACCTCAGCATTCTTACTGTCTTCGCTGCACACCCCACTTCTTAATAGGTCACTCTGCAAATACCGTTCGTTTTGAATCTCCATATCCTCAATAGGTGCAATTGCACTTCCGTCGACAAGAAGTTTAATGCTTTCATCGAGCAGCTGAGCCACACACTCCAACAAAAACACGATCCAGTGCTGCTGTAAGCTCTTTTTTCTTTCCAGAATCTCGGCTGTCGCCGTGAACTTGTACCCCCAATCAGTATTGGAGCCATCTGTGTGGAAGTAGACAAAACAGTGATCACTTTCAATAATCAACGGAGGATTGTCTCCAACGCCAGGCCAATTTTGCTCTGAGTCACGCCCGGAGTAAAACTGGTTTCCATAATACTCCCCCTGGCTATCATCTTTGTAGAAAGTCAAGTAGTCGTAGTTAACTTCTGTTCGCGATCTCGGGTCAAATGTGATCACCATTCGGGTAGCTCCATGGACTTCAAGTTCCGCTTGTGCGTCCATATTATTCTGATACTCATGGGACGATTCCATCGTTTCAGTTTTGAGCGCCATGGACACATTTTCCACAGTGTGCTCCCTTTCCGTAGGATCAACTATTGATACGAGAACTTCCAAGTTAACCATGAATTTTAGCAGCTTGGACGAATTATCCTTGAGAAGCTCAAACAAACGTGACGACACAGAAGGGGTCTTGTGTGTCGCACTTCCATCAACATCGATGATCTGGCTTGCATCAGGGTCACTGGTTTTGGACATACCCTCTTCATTTATCAAAAGCATAGCTTCAACGCTTTTACGATTTCGCAAAAGCATTATCCCAGAAGAAAGTACGACTGGCGCCAAAATCCCGATAAAGCCATCCTTGAGTACGCTTTCAATTTCTGGCCATTGGGCTTTGCAATCTTGCTGCTGCACCTGGTCGGCCAAATCACTGCAAATACTTGAGCAAGTATCGCGCATCGTATCAAACACCACAACTGCAACATCAAACGCTCTGCGACTGTGAGTTCCACTGACATAACCAAGAGCCACGAAGGACGCTTGGGTGATCGCGTTCACGAGGGAGATTAACTCGAATGACTCCGGAAAGGCTGGTGTTGCGGCAGCTTCTTTAGCCGAGCTAACTAAAAACCATCTGAGCTGTCTTTGTTGCATTCCCACCGCAAACTCAACCAACTTCAAAAATTGTCCTACTGCATCATCAGACACCACCATAGACTGGTAAATAGCATCCACTCGAGTGCATAGATGCGCAAGTAGACGCGCTAAGATCTTTAGCTCCATACTTGTCGCCTTTGATTGCTGCCACAACTGCAAATACTTCAGAACATGCGTAAACTGCTTGCTAACGTCCGATTGGAAAATGCGAATGGACGTTGTGTACAGATCCAGGGCAACCGATGCCACTTGGACACGGCTCCGTTCATCAATCTGCAATGACGCTGAATGTCCAGACGGCGCTTCAGCATTTACCTCCACCTGCTTACAGTCGGGTTGCTCACTTGAGAACTCCAGTAGCTTATCGAGGGGAACCGACAGCCCTGCCATCAATAGAGCGACGGATTCTTGCTTGCTACGCCCACTCGCAAGTAGAAGCAAGCTCTCCAGATTCTTGTTTAGAATTCCGAGACAAGCTTGAAGGATATACATCTGCACGATAGATGCATCGATTGCCTTAAAAATGTCGACATATTTTGACGTGAAAATCAACAACAACTTAAATGTCTCCACCTCAGGATCAACAGCAAATGGCACCCTTGCCACAGTGTTATTGACTTTCCCATCAACTGAATCGCTTGCGACAGCATTTTTGTACAGGAAGCTGAGTATCGAAAGCGCTGTTCTTTCCAGATAACTCGAATCATCGCCACCTTCGCTTTGCATAGCAGAGTTTCTGGTTATGACATCAGAGGGAATAGAGTTCTCATCCATAGGTATCCGCTTCCCCGAATTTTGGTACGATCGGAGAACCCTCTTGCGTTCATTGTATACCCACAATAAGTTGTTTCTTGCATCGAAGCACACCGACGTACGAAGAAGAGAGCGTTCCAGGAACCCCGTACCTTCCCCGTTTTCATGCACTTCCTTAACCTGACCACTTTCGCAATCGAACAACACGCAGTGAATACGATCCGCCAAAGATTTGCTTTCTTGTGAACTCGGATCTACAATCAGCATCCCCAGCGAAGCGCCATTCGTATAAAATGATGGCATCTGCACATCCAGATGGTCTCCATTGCTCATTACCATGCTTCGGATCTTCGCTAGACACAGCAAAACATCGCAGCAAAGAACCTTCTTCTCGTTCAAAATGAATTTCCGCGTTACCACGAGGGCCTTTCCTCCTCCTGGAGTTGCCTTTGGGGTAATCACCTTGACGCCAATATTATCGGGCCCCATGTCAATCTCGTAAATCAGTCTCCCTTCAGTAGCATAAGCACATAACGGCACTGTGCACTTCACAGTAATATTGGATGTCTCAGCGGAAGGCAACGCATAGTTTCCCAAAGGCAAAGCCTCCAGAAAGCCAAGATCTTGAGGGGATATCCGCAGCAACTGGCGACATCGTCGACTCGTTCCATTGCTCAGTATCCCACTTACGTCTCTCTCGGGATACATTATGTTCAGGTATAGCGAATCATCACACCGTAAAAGGCTCGAGTAATAAGAGTCACCGGTTCTCTCTTCCACGGCGACAAATTGGTCACCTTCATCTAGGACTTGAGCCCCCACTGAATCAGAATTGTCGCCACATGCATAGATCACTATCATTTTTTTGGAATCCGCCATTTTTCCCAGTGAAATACCAGACAACGTTAGAAGCTGCTCAATGAGGTCGTGGGTAAATGTGACACCTATTTCATCGGTATTGGATCTCCCCTGTTCAAGCAGATTACCGACTTCCAGCATCGCCTTGGTGTTTAGAACATCCAAGTCACCGTACCACGCCCGGCAAACTCTCAAATCGGAGACTCCATTTTCTGAGCTCGGCACAGGAAGAGCAAAGGTATCTCCATCTTCGAGAACACAGACATCCTGAATATCGTCCACATAATACGAAACAAGCAGCCTGGATCCCATAGGTGTCACCAATTCACTAACTGCGCCAAAAATTTCACGCACCGTTACACCAAGCGATTCAGAGGATGGAGTGCAACGACTTCTCGCCATTTCATTTCTCGCGATTTCGGACACATCTTTGACATGCTCTCCAAAGCCGTATACCAACTTTCGAATAGCCCGCTTCTCCTCTAAAACTTGCAAATACACGCTAGCTGGTACCTCGGCATACACTCTTCCCGCGATAGTAAAATTGAGGCCTGTTCCGATCTTTGACAATCCTTTTGTCAAACTCCACGTGTACGCAAAACTTCCGTCCGTGGCTAAGGCACTAGGTGAAAAATTTGCGTTCAAAACCTCCGACCCATTCTCTGCATCTTCATTGCCAGCCTCACCCGGTAGAGTCTTCACTGCAAACTTCTTCACAAACGCACTATCCTCAAAGGTTCCTAGCGCAAAATCGATGCGGTAGGACTGCATTCGCAGCATGAATACCCTTATCCAAGCAGTAAACGGATATCTTTGCACAAGAGACGCACTAGTAGTTGCATCACGCGGCATGGCGAGCAGTTCGTCGACGAATTCGAGCAGCAAGCTGATACGTCCACTGCTCACTCCAAGCGCGAGCAGTAAGAGGAGAGTAACTTGCCGCTGCACGGCCGACGTTTCCTGTCCTCCGTGCCCAGGGTGCAATACATCCTGGCAAAATCTGTGTACATCGCTCAAGAGAGCGTCTTCAGGGGAACCTGCAGCAATGTCTTGCAATGCGAACGGCGGGCTGTCCAACAGTGTCTGCACTAGTGCCATTGTTCCGTTCTCGAATAGTCGCGGACTAAACACGCGAAACTCACGCAACATCTCCAGCTGCATGCGCAACGAACCCACCGAAAAAACACTCGCCGCCGTCACATCTTGCGAAATCTTCCGTCCTTCAGCAACCATCGGCATCTCAGACGGCAACGTCGTCGCACCGCTATCAGCTGTGATCAACTCACCCTCCAGGCCTTCCAAACTGTCTCCTTCTGTTGTTTTTTGTACTGTTTCCAGCTGGTTCCGCTCCAATCTCGCCGCAATCTGCTCAAAGTAAACTTGCAGTAGTTCGTCTCGTTGCGCACGCAGCTTCTCGCTGTCGACGCTCTCCAGTGACTCTCTCGAGAGCGTGTTCCCCACCATCCCAGCCAAGGCACTGGGTGGGTTCTCTTTGCCTGTGGATGACGTCAACGTGGACGTCACAGCCCCCGGGGTGGACGGAGAAGCAGGACGCGAGCCGCTCGGCTCCGTCTCCTCCCTCTTGGTCCGGGTGAACAGCTTGATGCGCGCCATGTCCGTCGCGTGCTGCATCTCGTCCATTGGCGCCTCGTCCAGTCCCGAGGCCGTCGTCTGCGTCTCCTCCATGGTGCCCTGTGTGGGCGGCGTCTGCACGCTCGACGCCGCCAGAAGTTCCTGGTATTTCTCCACCACGAAGCCCTCGTCATGCAGCAGCGTGAATGGCACGCCCGTCCGCCACGCATGCGCTGCCATCTGCTCGTCCTGTGGGCCCGCGGGGCTCTCCGCGCCGGCAGCGGCGCTGGCATCGCGTGACGCCTGCGCCCCCATTTCCGTCCTGTGGCTCCTTGAAGATCTTGCGAAGTGAAATGTGAGTAAAAACGGGCATAATCCGCATACGGATTCCGCAAATTGTTTGCTTTTACAAAATTCTCAATAAAACCGAAATTTTGCCAGATCCGACAATCTAGCAAAATTTCGACATTGCCGACGCGATTTTCACGTGACCCAGCTCAAAAGCGAGATAACGATCGAAAGCGGAGTAGAGATGATCTCGGAATTATTGGTCATAATTTAGATGGAGACTCATTAAAAGTATATTAGACTAACGTGTGATCTTGAGAAGACTGAATCTGTAGCTTGTTCTTCTTTTTCACATTTCAAGTTAAAAAGACGAGCACACGGATTCCGCAAATATATTTCACAAAATCGAATTAGTTTTGAGAAATAAAATTATGTTTCGTATACAAATAGCAATATTGTCATGATGAGTAAATTTGGTCAGATCTTTCCAGCAGACATGAAGAGCAGCAACAAGTTCACCAACGCTCTCGTATCTGTCGAGTCAGCATGGATTTGCGCCGCCGAGGTCGATGTGCAGCGCGTGGAAGAGGAGCGCGTGGAGGCGCGGGCGAAGTTGCGGAAGCAGAGCGTGAAGGACAAGTACGAGTTGGCCAGCGCCGCCACGCGCCTGGACCAGGAGCTGCAGGAGCAGCAGTTGCAATGGCAGAAGAAGACGGAGCTGCGGCGGCTGCGTCAGCTGCCATCAGACGAGCGGAAGCTGGCGACCAAGGCGACTGAGGTTGGCAGCAATAACAACAGGAAGAAGGGCAGCATCTACGCTATGGAAAACCTGCGACTGGCAATGCTGATGAAAGATACAAAGCTACGGCAACGCGTGAAAAAGTAGGAACTCTTTATATTTTATTAGGATAATTGCTTTGAATCTGTGCTAAATGCTGTGGTCGATTACAGGAAGAAGGTTCGACCGAGAATTGTCCAGGATATGCTGACGCTAGAGCGCCGCTACGCTGAGGTGCGATACTGAGCTTTGTGCGGTGAGGCCAGATCTAATGCTAACTGCTGTATTTTTCTCTCTCACTCTGTGCAGGGAGCGCGTAAGCTGCAAAAGTGGTGGCGAAGACATTTGCATCGCCAGTTTTGGCATCTCTACTTCCAACAAGTCAAGACAGCAGTGCAACTTCAACGCGTAGCGCGGGGATACTTGACAAGACGGTGGGTTCGCATCTGGCACGTCAACCGCACCATTCGTGTGACAAGGCTGCAGGCCTTGTTCCGTGGATACTATATTCGCTACAAGGTAGTACCGACCTGGAAACGCTGGGAACATCTGAACGCGGCCAAAATTCAGTCTATCATCCGGATGCATTTTGCAAAGAAGTTTTGTCGTCGATACAAGAGGGAGGTCGCAGCGCTGCATATCCAGTCTGTCTGGCGGGGCGTGTCTTCAAGAAAACGATCGGATATACTCTGGCTAGAAGCAAGAGCTATTAATCTACAGCGACTGATTCGGGGAACCCTTGCACGAAAGCAAACGCGAAGGAGGGTAGTGCATTTGGCAAGTGCAGCCATTCAGATCCAGCGCATGTTTCGTGGAATGAAAGCTCGGGCGGAGATAAATATGCTGCTTCGCGATAGAGAATCCTGCAATCGACTGGAGTTCATGGCGGTGCTGGAGGCTGAAGAAGAGTGGCATCATACACAACGTGATAAATTGCAGTCAAGATTGCATCGTAAGCAGCTGCAACAACGGTATGGCTGGTTGGTGAATTTGGATCATTCCTTGCTAAAGACGTTCACAGTTTATACGCGCTATTTCTCCGTGTTCTACAGCGTTGCACAACTGGAATACGACTACTTCACCAAGCACGAGCAGATTCATGACGTACGTAGTATTTACCATCCATGAATAATGTATTTTGCTAACTACAGCTATACTGCCCTTGTAGATGGAAAGTATTTACCTCGATATGCAAACGCAACGCATGCGAGTATCCCCTCGCGCCATCGAGCACGGGTGGGTGGAAGAGATGGAGGCAAAAATGAAGCAACAGCGCGCGCTGATTACCAAGCTAAAACTTGAAACCGTTTTTGGACTTGGTCTGGAATTCAAACGAAGAGAAAAAGAACTCATCGAGTTTCAACAGCGCATCTATGAGCTAGAAGAAAAGCGGCGACGGGTAACTACAGCTACATGTAACAGCTAAGCCCATGTATAGGGATAGTCCTAACTTGTGAGATGGGCGCTTTTGTTAATTGCAGTTTGAAATCTGGAGAAACGAAGAGTTTCTGGACTATTGGGAGGTATGTACAATGCGGCTCGAAGAAGAAGAAGTGTATACTACAGTGTCTAATCCAATTCTTGTGTTGGGTTGCAGCGTGAATGTCGGTTTCGCTACCAGGCAAAGCAAATACAGAGGTGTCAACACGTTGCCGAAACGCGAAGAAGGTGGCAGATACAGTTTTACCGTACTAATGGCAAGCGTGACAATCGTTGGCGAGGAACCTACTGGTCTCAGGATGTGCTTGAAGCTGCCAAAGAAAAAGAAGTGTTTTGCATCGGATCAGCAGATCTTCTTTCTCTGGTGCAAGATAAATGGCGGCATCGGATGCAGGAAATCGAGTCAAGTGGGCAAGTACTGGATGATGAAGAAAAGGAACGCGATACTAAAGAGCATATCCGTGATTTGACAGATCAAGTTGCTCTCACGGCAGCCACAGCTCAAATCGAGCAGACAAAGGCGCTCTTTGGCCCTGTGTTCCGAGATGTCGAGCGCTCGTTCGATAAAGTTCAAATGCAGCAACGCGGGCACGATAGACGTCTCAGAGCAATGAGGCAGGTAAGGGAGATTCAAGAAGCTGCTGGTAACACTACAACAAAGCAAGATGATCGTACAACGGAACATCATCCTAAACGTGCTGAAGACCCAATACATGAATTGGATCGGCAGCAACGAAAACGGCAGCTCGTGTTAGCAGCAAAAGTTCCGTGGCACCTGCTCGATCAGTTAGAGGCAGAGCGTCGTAAGCTTGCATACGAGAAAACAATGTTCAAGCTCTGGGGCAAAGGTTATTCTAGAGAATAAAAGATCAGAGCACACTTCACTGGTATGAACAAGTGTAGCATTGGGAATCACAGTAGGCTGATGGTGTGTCATCTAGTGCCTCGAGCCTCTGCGGCCTTTTGCTTTTCCCTCTAAATCGGCGATGCGTTCCTCGAGCTCCTGAATCAATCGGGCTTCGCGATATTTCAGAGTGAGCGCAACATTTAGGGCGTTGACTGTGCCCTGCGGCAGCTGCCACGTTGGTGTGCGCTGAGTGTTGTCGGCGAAGAAATTTGTAGAAATGGGAGGCTCTTGGACCAGCGGTTGGCCTGACCAGCGCATGAACATCGCATCCCAGAGCACAATACGCTTCAACAAACCAGCAAGAGGTGGATTCAAGACCTGTTTCGGAACATAGGTTTGCTCTGTGAGCTGTGGGCGGAAGCCGTTCACCCAGGTCCACACGGACGCGGTCCGATTTTCCAAATTGGCCTCCTGGCGATGTTTTTTGCAATCGAACAAGAATGTTCCAAAGCGGCATGAATACAAAGCATCGGCAAGTAGGAGCAGCAGACCTTCGTTGAACCTGTAAATTGAGCAATATCCGAACAGAGCAAACTTTAGTTATCGCGCAGGTCTCACTCCATGGCCCCTCAACATAAAGCACCTCCACTTTACGTACTCGAAGTTGCTTGGGTAGATTCGAACAAGTTGCGAGATACAGTCCAGGAATTGGATAAAGATCGGTGACTCCTGTGTATCCGCTTTCTCACCGTGCGAATGCCGGAGATGAAATGGGTGTCCGAATGAAAGCCACTCCTTTTCAATCAGCACCTGAAACCCTTTCCACGTTCGGAAGTACGGATCCGCGAAAATTTGAGCAAGCGACGCGATCTGGCTCGTGCGGTCCCAGCCATGGCTGCAGTGCAATAGCACTGATTCCCCCGATCGGAGCAACGCTGCCACATGAAGACCTGCCTTCAGAAGCTGGCGAATGTAGACCAGCCACTTAGTGTCTTCGATACTTCCAAGCCACCGCAAATTGTCACACGAGGGCGACGCACAAAGGTTGCGCAGCTTTCTCATGCTAGGGACATTTCCAATGATACGGTGAGCAATTATGTCAGAAAACCTACTAAGCATATACTTCATCAATTCCAACAGCACCTCACCTTTCTCTCATAGAGTGGATGTTAGGAATTTCCATAAAGCTCACTGTGCAATTTTTGTAGTTGACTGAACTCTCGACACCATATCCTTTCGCGCGATTTGCCTAAATATCAATAAAGCAATCAGTAATACGTGGTAACGTTTAACGCTACTTAACCAACAAACGTACCAGTGCGCTAGACATCGGCCTGCAGTCAATAATCTGCAGTTGGTCTTGCAGCAGACTCGACGATGCGATGCCGGCAACTAAGCTTTCGTCAGCCGGTGATGTGGCCTTTGACATTCCCACCTTTGGCTGACTTGATCGACACAGAGTAGCTCCGTTCACTCCGTTTAGCCACGTCAGACACGGAATACGGCCGAGAGAGCGGAAGTTCATCGCATCTAGGAGCACCTATTGAGCAGAGGCATTGAAACTTGAACACAAAACTACAGATTCAAAAATGCAATCTTACCTCATCTGTCACGCCGACAGGAACCACAAGCCGTTCTGGGTACGTATCGATCGCACGGAAGTTGTCGTTGCAGCTCGTAACTCTCCACTTGCCATTTTCGAACACACCTTGCCTTTCCCACTCTGTTTGGTCGTCATAGACGTCCCAGTCCAGAACGCACGGCAGGAGTGGTTCTTCCTCCAGCATATTCTCCGACAGTCTGTCACACCAACACACATCGATGCACTCAGCATCCACCAGTACAGTACAATAGTTCTTTGTGTTCTACAGCACCTCTCTCTCACCTATGGTAGAACGCAAATAAAAACTCGATTTTATCCGGAAACACGTACGTCGTCAACACCGAGAAAATCTGCACCACATATCCACAAAAATTCACACTAAGGACCTGCCACTTCTTGTAGCAATAACCCACCTTCCTGTAGCTATCTCCGTCTTCACCTTGGTGATCTCCACGACGTCGAATCGGAACGACAATTGGCGCAAGTCTTTCGTGAAAATCTCCACAATCGAATTCTTCTTCTTGACCGACGCGATGCAGCCCAGTGGGATGAGGAAGAAGCTTTCAATCTCGTCCTCGCTCCGGTCCAGCAGATGGCGTCGCACGTGGTCGTACTCGTGCTCATCCGGCACGAACTGGAAGCGGAACGTGGTCATGAACACGCGCCCCAGACACACTGTGGCCGCCGACGTGTCTTTCTTGCTCGCATTCTCGTCCAGGTACTCGCTAGTGATGGCCGCCAGCACGTCTGTCTCGCCGATGAGGCGGCTGCGGGCGGCGGCGTCTTCCTCCTCCGACATCCGCTCGTGTCCTCGTCGGTTAGAAAATGTAACCACGATGTGCTCAAAAAGAGTTGAAGCATGTGTATAAAACATTTATCTTGAAGTAAGTAAAGGAGAAATGGTCGGATCAGTTTTTGTGGGCTCACTTTTTGTCGTGCTTGGAACAGTTGAGTTGGACATCAAGTTGTGTCCTCTGTCCTCACAAGTTGTGCGTCACGAATGCATTTCATCCTGAATGTGGCTACAGTACGATCGCATGACTTCCAAAAGCAAGTGGTTATCTCGAAAAATAAAATCTAACCTGACTGCATCGATGTACCGCTCAGCATACAAGTTTCACCTCTGTTTCAGCAGCGCCGCAATCTCACGCAGTGCACTCATCTGCTCGATGTGCTGCTGGCGTTTTTCCTCACGATCCTGTGCCAGCGATAGACGCATTTGCTCAATAAATTCTCGCGCCGTCTGGGAGTCTACCATCCCCGAGTTAGACACCGCTTGGACCCCGGCAGATACCTGGCCAGCTGTCATCTGCTCTTGCATCGTCCGCTGCCGTTTTGACGTGCCTTGACCCGAGACTTGCTGGGCTGAGTAGTAATTGGCAGGGATCTGAACGTTCTGCGCCGAAGTAATTGGAGCTGACCTGCTAATCTGCTGCTGCTGTAAAGTACCGTTGCCACTTGCTGGTGTCGTGACGGTTGCAACGGCCGGAGCAATAACGAGAAGGCGCTTCGCACCACACTCACAGGTGGTCTGACCTGACTGGACGTTGCTCTGAGTTGACCCCCCGGTGCTCTGTGAAACCTGCCTCATAGCCGAGGACACACCATTATTGTTAACCAACGCAGGCGCTGTGACGTTCAAATTTTGCTGCCCGCTTTCCAAATCTACCGATGGCACAGCTGTTGGTGCAGCTTCGAATGAAGTATCTGATGGAGAAACTTGGTTCATTCTCGTCATGAGCATGTCGATCTCGTTGTACACATCCGGGGCAAGATTAGGTACACGGATCTTGTGTGCTGCACGAACAGCTCGTCGCTCGGGTTTAGTGAGATCAAACCATGGGATTAGTGGATCTCCGGTCATCCGTCTCGTCTCGTAGTTCTTCATGAAGCGGTACATCTCTCTCATCGAGTGCATTTTGTCATCCACAGCCTTCCTGGATCGGTTCGAACCTCCGACCGCCGCCATGAACGCATTATACACATTCAAACTCAGTGTAGCGCCTCTTAGCGCCGGGTTTTCTTTGTGCACGTTGTTCCAGACTCTAGCCAGCTGGAGAGTCACATCATAGCTCCAGTTGCGCTTCACATCGAGAATCTCCTGTGTAATTTCCAGTGAATCGTCGTTCGGCGTAGCAGCAGCGGAAGTAACAGGGGCAAGCGTACGGCTGTTCCCTGTAGCGGACGTTCCCTGAGACGCATTGCCACTCGTCGTGCTCGCCCCATTGCTCTCCGTCGCAGCTTTCCTTGCCGCAGTGGCACTAGGACTCAGCACACTGTCGAACACGTTGTACACCTCCAATGAGATGTTGGGGATGCGCACACGATGAAGTGTGCGGACCACGCGTCGCTCCTCCTTGGTGAGTTCGAACCAGGACGGGGACGGCGCCTTGTCGGGTCCTCCCTGCTTGAACTGGTCCTTCACTTGGGCTATGAAGTGATACATCTGCTTCATGGAGTAGAGTTTGTCGTCCACAGCCTTGCGACTGCGCTGGGAGCAGTCTACCGTCTGCTTGAAGGCGTCGTACACGGCCTGCATGCGCTGTACGCGACTCCAGTCGGGATGTGCCAGGAACTCGCGGCGCCAGATCTTCACGAGCTCCAGTAGCACGTCCGGGCTCCAGTTGCGGCCGCTGTCGGTCAGCAGGTCGTCCCCATCCGCCTCCACGTCCTGCTGCGGCGCGCGCAGCTCCGTCTTGCCCGTTGACAAGCACGAGGGCGTGTCTGCTGCAGTCTCTTCCATCCCCAATTGCGCAATGAACACATGAGGTTTTCATTCGAATAAAATAGTTGGATTTCAACCAATCCGAGACTCGATCTTAATGACTTGATGTTGTATGCCGCCCTTCTTCAACAATCACTCTCGCAAGACACGATGGAGGACGCGGAGCTCTTCGCGTTCGTGAAAGACCTGGCCGATGACCGCGACGCGCTCATCGCCAGGAGCCGCGAGGTGCTGCGCAGTCTCGGCAGGAGCGACGACCGTGTGGCGCTGTCTCTCCCGTTCCCGTCCAGCAACTCTGCAGTCAACGTGCACTCGTCCCTCCCCGTGGAGCTGCAGTCTCTGAAGAAGACGGCGGTGCTGGAGATCCACAGTCCGTCGGCGCGCAATGCGTTGAGTGGGAAAATGATGGCGGAGCTGGCGGATTTCGTGGCAATGCTGGAGGACCCAGAAGTGCACGACAAGCTGAACGCCGTGGTGATGAAGGGGGCTGGAGGCTGGTTTTGCGCTGGGGCGGACTTGAGAGTCGCACAGCAGGACATGACGTCGCCAGAAGCGGGGGCTGCAATGGGGTCCTTGATGGTGGACACGCTGACGAGATTCCGACGGCTACCGTTGGTGAGCGTCGCGTGTATTGAAGGCGGCGCGTATGGTGGAGGCGCTGAGCTGGCCACTGCGTGCGACTTCCGGATCCTCGAAGCGAAAGCGGTGATCCAGTTCGTGCAAGTACGCATGGGCGTCTCGCCTGCGTGGGGCGGAGGTGCGCGGCTATATAAAATCGTGGGTCGACAAGACGCACTGAGACTGCTGTGCACGGCTGAGAAGTTGTCGGCTCAACGAGCGTTGGAGCTGAAGCTTGCAGACTTCACTTTTGACGCTGCGAGTGATGGTGCAGGCGCAGCGATCTGCAGCTTCGTGACTCCGTTTGATGCAATCACACCAGGTACAACACATTTTGTGTTTGCAGACTATTTTTTTAACTGTAAAGCTAACTTTTGCAACTTCGCTGCTGTAGCGGTCTCGCACGGTGCGAAACGAGTTATCAACCGTGCTGACGACGTGAGTTTGGATGCGGTGCTTTCGTACGAACACGACGTGTTTAAGTCGCTCTGGGGTGGTCCGGCTAACCTTGAGGCACTGGAAGGTGCTCTCAAAAAGAAGGCGAAGTAAGTCAACTCGCTGATCCGTGACATCGTTTCCATGAATCGTGGCTGTTCTGTTTATCTGCTCCATCCAGAGTGAATCCAAGTTGCCTGTTGGTATCTTCCGTGATTGTTTTCGTTGGGTGTTCTTATTCACGTCTAAGTGCTGTGCTTGGGGTGGGGTATGATAGGATCCTTCCGTTGAAAGCTGCCATTTTTAGAGAAATGGCAACAACTTCTAGGATTGATGTGCATAAGGTTTGCTTGTCAATAGCAAGTTGTCATTGGAAATTTAGCCGAGTGCCGAAGGACAGCTGGAATGTCGAGCGTGAGCGGTGATTATGAGGAAGACTGGGAAGCAGCGGAACCATCGGTGGGCAAGCAGAGTTTGCTGTCGACTACTGGTGGGCAAATTTATCCACTGGAAAGTGATGACTACAATGTAACTCGAGATGCCGAGCCGACACGACACGAAGAGCATGATTTTCCTGCGGCAAACAAAGCAGGGAACGAAACATTTGATGGGGATTTCAAGGATGTAGATTTGAAAGCAAAGGTCGGCGAATTTACTGGTGCAGATACATATGTTGTGTCGGAGGAAGTGCCGACATCTGAGGGAACTCTGTCGAGTGTGGAGGATGAGAAGGTCAACGCGACAGATACAGCAAGGCCTTTGCCTGACTCACCAGGCTTAACCGAAGCACACCATCCGCCAGATCTGGTTCGAATCCATGGTCAGCATTACCATACCCCACCACCAATCCCAGTTAAGGTTTTAGTGACGTCAAAAGACACCCATGAGGGGAAGTCATTACCAAAGCCTGATATTGGTGCACTTCAGGCTCGTGTGGCAGCCAAGCGCATTGCAGAGTTCCGGAGGCGACAGGCATCCAAAGAAGAAGAGGAGCGGGCATTGGAATCGGCATGGACTCAAAAACGTCGTGAGATCCGACGATCGAATGACGCAATGCATAAGACTCTTGGAGTCGCTGGATTGTCTGCGCAAGACCACCTTCGGATAGCACAGTACCGGCGCAAGAAAGAGGCCAAACAGAGAGAAATTGCTGCAAGCATAGAACGCCAACATCGGTGGTACAATTGCATCCCAAAACGGCCGGTCAGTGCTCAGGAGCATGTACGAGAGCTACAACTACGACAAAGCCGAGCAAAACGAGAATGGGAACATACAACTCAACTCAAACAGAAATCCATTCGGACGAATCAGCTTAGACTACGGCAAAAAGCCCAAGCGATCATCTCCAAGGCAAATGGGGCTTACGTCCCCGGTTCGTATCTACTCAAAGTGACACACAATACGATCAAGAAACAAAATGAGTCTCCACCAAACGATCACAAGGAAATTGATGCTGAGTAAGAGCTGTCAATGTCGAAGATCATCAAGTCCCTACCATAGCCGTTTACTTTTTCTTGCTCAGAGCTTTTTTTAAAGCCTCCAGGTTGGCTGGGCCTCCCCACAGCGTCTTAAACACGTTGTGCTCATACCCAAGAACATCGTCCAGACTCACGTCATCGGCATTATTGACCACGCGCTTAGCACCATGAGAGACCGCTGTAGAAATCAAACAAGTATGACAACGAAGAGTTAGCAAGTTGTCGCACTAGCTACTAAGACAAATAAAAAATGCACAGCAGCTAATAATTACCTGGTGCAAGTACATTGAAAGGCTCTACAAACGAGGTGATGACGGCGTTCGAGGCTTCTTCAGTCGTGGCATTAAAAATCTCATCCACCAACTTTAGTTCACTTGCACGCTCTGGAGAAATCTTCTCCGCAGTGCACAACAAGCGGAGCGCGTTCTGTCTGCCCACAATTTTATAGAGCCTAGCACCACCTCCCCAACCAGGCACCACGCCCATGCGGGACTGCACAAACTGAATGGCGGCGTTGCTCTCAATCATCCGGAAGTCGCACGCCGTCGCCAGCTCCGCTCCACCTCCAAAAGCCCCACCTTCAATAGACGCAACGCTCACTAAAGGCAGTCGACGGAAGCGCGTCAATGTGTCCACCATCAAGGCCCCCATGGCCGCCCCAGCCTCTCGCGAGTTCAGCTCCTGGTAAGCCACGCGTAGGTCCGCCCCAGCGCAGAACCAGCCTCCAGCCCCCTTCATCACCACGGCGTTCAGCTTGTCGTGCACTTTCGGGTCCTCCAGCATTGCCACGATGTCTGCCAGCTGCGCCATCATTTTCCCACTCAGCGCATTGCGAGCTGATGGGTTGTGGATCTCCAGCACCGCCGTCTTCTGCAGCGTCTGCAGTCCTGGCGGCAGTCGCGTCGAGCGAACTGGTTGAATATCCTTGTGACCGGAAGGAGAGGGGGAGAAAGGAAGATGCAGCGCTATGTAGTCGTCATGTTGGACCAGTTCTCGCAGTGTTTCGCGACTTCGGGCGACGACAGCAGCATGGTCCTGATCAGCATCGTTGATGAACGAAAACATGCCACGGGTTTGCTGGGGCGGCTTTCCGTATAGCAGTGACGAGCGAAGCCATGAGGTGGAGCCAACACCGCGCAGCATGAGAACTGACAAATGTAGCCATTTTAATTAACTTGGATACGCATAAAATTAAAATTATAATGTATGTATTTTAGGTAAACTTATTGTATGTTTTTTTTAAAAATAAAATCTGAAAATAGTTTAAATCACAAATAAAATGGTCGAAAAATATTTTTATCCAGTTGTATAATTTCAGATTAAGTTTTGTATGTGTAAAAACGGCTCTTAATACAAGGCAGGGTGCACTATTAGGTGATGTCCTGTAGCTCACTAGAAGTGTGCATTTCAGATCTCGCCTTCAACGCAGCATGGGGAGGAAACCAGACCCCGTGCGCGCGCAATTCCAAGCAACGGATGAGCGAAGCAACAACTACAACGAGTTCTACCATATCTGCCTTCACTGCGTTGCCGCAAGAGACGAGCTGGCGAAGACAAATGAAGCGGCCGCAGAGTCCTTCGCCATCAAGAAAATCCACGGCAGTGTGGTCGCGTTGCGCAGACACCTTGAGGACTGCCGCATACGCCCGCGGCTCGTGTATCTCGAGAAGCTGTGGCTGTGCGGGAATCAAACGCTGCGGCCTCTAGTGCACCCGCTCAAGGCCAATTATGTCGACGAGAAAATGTGCTACGTGATGCAAGTTGAATGTTGCATCGTATTAGCGCTGCTGCTGGCGCTGCACTGCGGCACCCCCGACAATAGCATTAGATTTTAGACAGAACGACCCACCAGAGCGTGAAGCAGACGCAGCCGGCGATCACCAGCGCGAGAATGGTGTTATTGCGCATCTTCTTGCGGCGGATCTGCTCCACGAGCGTGTTGATGCCGGCGAACGAGCTACCAAGCGTCGCCACTTTGCCGTGCGACGATGTGAACTGCCGGCGCTGGTTCTCCAGCGCGTTCTTGGTTGCCATCGCCTGCTCAATGATGCTGCTGGTCATGGAACGCGACGAGTCCACGGCACGGCGCTCATTCAGCAGCGAGTCCATTTCCGCGTCATTCGAGTGGCCGTTGTGCCCTCTGCAAAGGTTGCACCCAACCAGAAGAACTGCATTAGACGATTGCATTACTCCAATATTGCGCAGCGCGAGCCCAACTGCAACACGCACCTGTTGCCGAACAGCTTCTGCGCATCGCGTTTCTCCTGTAAGGTACTCTGTGTAGCAGCAGACAAATGCGAGAAATATCATTGGACAGAGTAAGCAACACCATGGCCACCTTTCCATCCAAACTACCCACACAGTTTTGCAATTGTTGTCGCCACATCTTACCATCGAGCGACGGAACTCCGTGTTGAAGTCGAAATAGAGTTCACGGTAGCGCTGCAGCATGGCGTCCTGCGTCTTCACTGACGTATTGTTCACGACCACGTTCATCTCGTCGATTGTATCAGACAGCTACGTGCACAATAACAGCAATCACAGATCAACAGATCGTAGTCAGCACCTCCCTCGCCCCTCATCCATCTCCTCTTCCTCTCCCTATGCCTCTGCATTATACCCACCGACGCCAGCGCGTTCTCGATATCCACCGCCAATTCCATCTCATCTGCAGTCTCTTCTGGAGGGTTTTCTACATAAGAAACGCCACAAACAGGATCAGCCTCAGCAACGTCGCTCTTCCTCTCCTTCTTTCCAAGCTTCCTCTCCACCTTCGTCATACGCAGCCGCTGAGCTACGCGTCTGTGCTCTGTTAACTGCCGTGTAGGCCGCGATCTTGTCCTCCAGCGTGCGCTCCGCCACCCGCGCACTGCTCCGCAGTTCCTCCCACGACCGCGTCGCCGTCTGCATCATATTGGACGCTTTTCGTGACTTTTATTCGTTGTTTTCGTACTAACTATACCCCCAGGGTCATTTAACAAGACCATCACTCTATTCCCCCACACGCGTCCGATAGTGAGCCAAAGGATGAAGGGAGCGGCGCGGCGGCTGGCGGCCGCGGTGGAGGCCATGCGCGCCGGCGGAGGCACCACCGCGGAGCAGCAGACGCAGCAGAAGGAGCTGGTACAAGCGCTGATCTCGCTGCAACGCCTGTGGAAGCCAGAGCTGCTGATGAACCCCACTCCAGCCAAGAAGCGGACCGGCAAGAGCAACGCGGCGCTGTTCCAGCTGCTTCTGGCCACGCTGATCGTGTACAGCGGAAGCCACGCAGGCAGCTCCAGTGCAGGGGCGGCAGGTAGCGGTGGCGGCGCCATGGGCGTCTCGCTGTCCTCCTCGTGCGCAAACACGTCCGAGTGCGTGCACCACCTGCTGTGCGACTTGCTGGTGCGCTCCTTCGACTTTTCAGTGGTACCGAGCATCAACGAGACGCTCGTGGCCAAGAACGCGTCGCTCTATGTGAAGGTGTCGCTGGTCATGGTGGTCTGCCGGCTGTCACTGCAAGAGGCGCTGCAGTTCCTGCCCGACGCGGTGGCGCTCGCGAACAAGAACATCCGAGCTGCAGACTACTACATGAAGCAGTGTCTCATTGAGAGTGTGGCCCATGCACTGGAAGTCGAATCCAGGAGACTGGTGCCGTTCCATGCGGAGGCATTGAAGATCGTGAACAAGAGCTTCCAGGATAAGGCACCGGAAGTTAGGATCGCAGCCGCGAGATTGTTGCAGGTGGTGGCAGAACGGACGTCGACGACGACGACATCATCTGCGAGTGCTGGATCTGGTGGAGTTGGAGGAAGTCAAGGAAGTGGAGGTGGCAATGGAATTGGAAGCGGCGGAGCTGGCAGTGGCAGTGGATCTGCGGCTGGAGCGAGTAGTGGAGGCAGCAGTGCGAGCGCGAACGGTGTTTCCCTCGATGCGATTTTGCAAATCACAGCCAAGGGTATGGACGATGTTGCACCCGAAGCAAGGAGGGCGTACTCGGTGGTGGTCGGTGTTGTTCTTGCCAAGTACGCGACGTCGTCGTCGGGTGAAACAGAAATGCAGGCGGGTGGAAGTGACAGTAATGGAGCGAGCGCGGCTTCTTCGAGAAACAATGATGAGGATGTAGGTGGAAGGGGTTCGATCGAGCACGATACCCCTCCATCCAGTGGAAGTGGGGCTGGGAAACCCAAGACGGGGTTTAAGCTGCACGTTCCTGGGATGACAACAATCAACTTGCCGTCTTCACTTTCTCGCCGGAAAGCAACTACGGTCAACTTCTCCACCATCGCAAACGTGGTTCTTTACTTTAAGGACATGGTGACCAGCAAGTATCTATCGAGTAATCCGAACCAAAGTCACGGAGGCATTCTTGCATCGTTCTCCGTCGCTTTGTGCAGCATGTTCGAGCGCCTCCCACCCGACTCAATCCCTGAGGCACAGCTTCGCGAGGTCATGGATGCCACAGTTGCCATCCTTGACCATCCCTTCGCTCTCGGAGACTTGACTCGAGCGCGCAACGCTGTGGGCTTTGTGTTGCGCTATGGACTTAGTGGATGTCTAACAGAGCGCCAGCAAGAGGTGCTGCTTGGCGCATATCTACAAAGACTAAAAGATGAGGCTCAGGCATCTGAGCCAAACCACCACAAGATATTGTCGGCCTTAGTGGAGATGAGTCATATGTTCCACTCAATGGGCGAGGCTTCTGTTACTCATGCGCGCGACGCCAGCGACGTACTCCAAGGTCTCATTTGCCACGAAAAGCAAAGTGTTCGCTTTCAAGCCGCTGTCGCGCTGGCTTCTCTCGTCACTGCAATTCCGTACCGACTCAAAAGCGTGCTGACAAGTTGTCTTCACGGACTTCGGGATACTGCCGAGTACCTGATGCGCGGCGGCTCAGATGTCGAAGACGCGAGAAATTCAGAGTCAGCTGAGAAGGCAGAAGATGGTCAAGATGAAGGAAACGAAATGCAAAGCAAGACCCACTTGTATGCGATTCAAGGCAGATCCGCAGCAATTGCCCATATTCTTCGCGCCATCAAGATTGACGCCAAAGGAGGGTTATCTCAAACGATTATGGACGATATCTATGCCATTTCCGAGGAACTTGTCGAGAGTCAGTTTCTTAATGAATGTGCGGATAGTATCTGGCTCACCTGCACGCGCGCTGGTTGGACGCTGGTGGGAAGTCTTGTGTCCATGAACGACGAACAGTGGATTAAGGCCAATTTGGAGAAGCTCCTGAATCTATGGCTCAAGTCCAGTGTGTTACACAGTCGCGAATCATCTCTCGAGCTCCTGCGCATTGAAGCTGCTGTAATTGCTCTGAGCAGCTTCTTGTCCAATTGCCAGGATCTTGAAGTGGACTCTGATAATGATGTAAACCTCCTTGCGAGTCATGTCCTGCACGTGTACTTGACGGCAACACAGGACACACTCAGTAAACCTCTCAAGCGTCGCGGCCAAATTGCTCGGTATCGTCTAATGGGGTGGATCATCAACTGTTATTCGATGCTCCCACAGATTTACAGTGATTCATACATCGTACTATTGGATTTGGTAGCCGAGTTCACCACAGCTCAGGCATTGACAAACCTCCGACATTCCTCGCTAGTACCGGCGAAGTCTACGTACCTGCAAAGTGTTCTTTCTTCGGAGGACAATACGCTTGACATAGTAACCCTCTCGCGGTTGGAACCAGGGGATTATCCATCCCCTCTGTACTCAAGGGAGCTGAATCACGTGCTTGGTTTGCAGCAACGGGAAAGCGCTTTAACGGATACCGAACTCGAGGTACAATATCTCGACACATTTTGGAGGTCGATTGCTGAAAAAGAGGCTGTGGATGGTGGTACGAAACGAGTACGCTGCAGCCCGTTTACTTACGTTCGACTCGTGGACGCAAGTGTGCTTCTGTTTGGTCGACTTTTCCACTTCGTTCCGGAAGATTTACAGCTGCGATGTCTCCAGCACTACGCAGGAGCCCTGACCGATGTCCGTGCTGATTGCGAAGTCAATGTGTGCTCGCTATTGTTTGCTGTGATTGCAGAAGCGAGACGTCTCGAAAAATCCGGTGCCGCACCAACTTCATCAACGTCGCTTTCTGCAACATCGTGGCCTCTTCAAATGCAAACCATGCTGTGTGAAATGATTTCGAGTGAACAGGCGGAAGTTCGTCGCGGTGCAGGCGAGGCATTGGGAACGCTAGCTTTGCTTCTTGGGGAAGACCAGTGCAAGGGGCTGATTATCGAGTTGGAGAAACGCTTGGTGGTGGATAAGCTCCCACAGGGAGCTTCTAACGCTACATTCGGCTCCAACGTTGACCTGGACGTGTCTATTCTGTCAGCTGGCGCAGCGTTTTCGTTAGCTTGCATTAAGCGCGTTTGTGGCTCCCGCATCTCCATTGACACAGGCCTCATTTTCCGGTTTGCAGGTGAATGTTCTCAACCTCTGCGTACGTGGATCTTACATTCGTGGGGCATTATCTTAGAATCCGTCAACTCCACAGGAGGTGACTACGAGCAGTTTGTAAGCTCGACATTTTCTCTCATTGAAGCCCATGCACTGGCAGGTTTTGTCTATTCAAAGGTCAACAAACGGGGTCTAAGATGGCAAATTAGCACAAAAGTAGCGCTGGGACGGATTATTAATGACGTGGTGGCGACGCTCGGTCCAGAGCTTGGTGGTTCAAGTGATCGTTTGAACCAATTCTACTCGTTCTGGATGCTTCTTCGCCAGGATGGTGACGCTCGTGTCGAGTTGGAGTTTTTGCGGTTCCTAGAGCAAGTGGTTGTGTTCGCGCCGTCTCGCTTTCAATCTGCAGATTTGAGATATATTTTGCGCATCATATCTGATACTGCTTTATTAACCTCGGCAACTGCATCGTCACTAACGACGCAACAGAACTCGGGGTATCCAATTTTGTCGCCACCATCAGGTCCTGCCCCATCCCTGGCTACTTTCGGAGCATTTGGGGAGCCATTTGAGCAAAACGGTCTCGTGAACGTTGGTGTCTTTACAAATGGCTGGAGTCGGAGTATCCTGCAAAATGTCGGTTTGTCGTGCATCCGTACACTGGTGGAAAGGGACCCGACATTAATTCGCCGCCAGAACCTGTTTTGTCTTCTCTTTTCGGCTCTTCACGTTGAGTACAACGAGCTTCTGTGGGGTTACTTGCCTGGGCTACACGGCATGTGGGACGTGCTCTCCTTCGCTTTTGCTGATTCTACAACCATGCAACGGAACGGTATTAGTGTGCTGCAGAGCACAGCACTGGCGCTACTTGACGTTGAAGGCAGAGACCACGAAGGCGCCGAACCGTGCCTGTGGGCTCTTTTGTGCCGTAGTATTGCCATTGGCGAATCAGCAAGTGCATTTGCTAGTGCTAGTGCAGAGCAGCTCATGATGAGCCCAAAAGGAATGAACCCCGGTATTCAGACAACAGCCAGCATCGAAATTTCAGGGGATGACGACACATCGGCGTGGTCACCAAACCCAGTTTTGGATATACCCAAGACTGATGCAAACTCCCTTGCATCTGCGACTGTTGCTGCCCAAGTGGATACGTGGCGAGCTACAAAGGCAAGCGTGGGCGACCTCATTGCGTTGATGCCACCGCTTTCACGCCAAGTACGCCACTTCGCGGCGGAGTGCGTGTTACGTGTGTTTGAACTTATGGCGGCAATCCCACCTATGACGATTGGTGTGTGTCAAAATAAGCAACTCCATTTTGATCTCGTTGCGGCACGCCGCTATTTCTTTGAGGTGCTATCTGCTGAGGCTGCGTTGCCAGTTTCCGCCGAGTCGAACATTGGAAATTTTTTGTGTATGTATTTGGACGAGTTTGTCACTCTCGCATGCCACGTCACTACGACTTCAGCAGAAGGAGACGAGTTGCTTATGTTCCAATGTGTGGGGCTTCGCCTGTTGAACGTGCTGGTGAAAAACTTTGCGTCTGCTCGTGATCCGGAAGTGGCAACGGGGGATGCTTACTTGTTAGATCCGTACCGTGCCCAGCTTTCGTCTGCTATTCGCCATGCTCTCAAGCAAGTACAAGTGGAGTCTTCATTGTTGACCTCCAGTATAGAAAGTGAAAAAAGTGAGGAAAGCTACTTCTACGCACCACTACTTCTCGAAGCTCATGGGATCGCAGGTGCATGTGTTTCAGCTCATCTCATTCAAGATAAGGTGGGATTGGGACGCATCCTGAGAGCAGTTGTGACTCAAGATTATGGCCACGCGCATTTCATTGGAGATGAACTCACCCGCGCTTCTCTTTCGCTCGCTAACTTGGCATCTGTCGGAGAACTCCTGACGTCAAGTGTCACGGAAGCAATTGCTCGAAAAGATGCGCGCGATGACGAACGCACAGCTATCGCTACGTCTCCACTTGTGAAAGCAATGACTAACGGTTTGTCTGGAACCACCGAGTACTTGTTCAAGTGCTGGGTGGATACTACATTTGGGTACGGCGTTGTAATGCAAGGGTGTGCACAGTGGGCGCAATTGGACACAACTTCAATTGCAGCGTTACTGACTGACGAGTTAATGGCTATGCCAGCTCTTCAAATGCCGCTCCCACCGATCGGTGCTGCTGCGAACGCTCCAGCAACTGCTTTGTCGATCTCCAAAGAACTGCGCGCGCTTTACAAACGGTACTGGCCAAAGATCGTCAATGCAATGACAGTATTGGAAGTCTACATGCCAAAGTCGGTTTCTTTGTGCAGCACTCCGGGAGGCAACATTCCTAGATGGTCGTTAGTGCTGCTGTCCAGCGCGATCTTTCACGTAAACGCAAACGCTCGCGACCGAATGGAGGATGAAGGGGAGCTGCCTGGTGTTCTTCGTAGCATTCCGTTGCTACTGAGAACTTTAGTGAATAACTCACTCAAACAAGGTGGCTCGTCGTCCAGTAATTTTCCAGTGCTCTTGACAACAGCACTGGATACACTCGTGCTTGCAAGTAAGAGATGTTCTGGACCAGCTCAAATTGAGGCTTTGAACGCATTGTTCTCGTGTTTATCGCGCGAAAATCTAGCGTTTGCTAGAGAAATGTGTCGCTCTGGAGAGGATGAACAACAGCGCTGTGCTACACTGTTCGACACCGTGGCGCGGGCTGGGCTGTGCCCAACAGAAGTCGTTTGTCAACTTTGCGACGCAACAGAGCAGACTCGACATGCTCGGGCAGTAAGCATTAGTAGCAGAACAACGGGCCCCCGTCGTAGTTCCATTGCAAGTGACGAAGATGCCAAGCACATGACTGAAATCGTGCAGTTTGCTACAACTGGTATTGTGCTTCTGCACACGACTGAAGAAGCGCGAAGTGGGGTGGTGCGCACGGTGGCCCTGGTTCAGCTGGCCATTTGCTCTGTTGCTAGTGGCTACCATTCTTCCTCGGTAAAGGAAGCTGCGGTGGCGCTTAATCGTGCGTCTACCGAGTCGGTGCTTGCGCTGGCACGCGCGCTTGAAGCGAATAACGATTCGGATGATGACGTTTTAGACCGCATCAACTCAAGTGTACACAGTTGTTTCGAGTTCCTATCCGAGTGGCTTAAGGTAGATATTCACACTACTCCAGGTTTTTCGATGCAGATCGTGGCAAATTATGCTGTGAGTTTCCCGGCCTGCCTTGAAGACGACGCGGAACGATTCCATGCTGAGGTTGCAGAAACTACTTTGGCGATGTTGGAGCTTACACCTGGACATGAAGGCGACGATGTTAAGAAGCAGCAACATGCAGTTGCTAGTGCAGAGCTTCTGCGAGGTTTGCATGCAGTTGTGAAAAAGCTCATCGACGTGCATCAAACCCCCATTTTAAATCGGTATCTGGTGGCACTCGGTCCTTGTCTCGTCGAAATTGTGGGAGTAACCAACGGCTTCCCAGAGACAGCTGCAGAGCTCGCGGAACTTGATGAAGCGGAGGGTCTTCTTCGTGTGTTGACGACGCAGTTGAATGACCAACATGGCTCCGCGTTTGTACACATGCTGCTCCCGAGACTTGCGGCAGTGCTCAGCCATCCTACGCCGTCAGCTGCAGACAATTCAATTCCTGCGCAAGTCCCCGGCATCCTGGCGCGACTGCTTCTGTGCTTTGCACAGACCCACGCTACTGCGTTCAAGGATGCAGTGGCGGCCATGGCCCCAACGTTGTGTGGTGTGCTGCAGACTGCGCTGCGCCTTGCTCTCACCGGCTCGAATCCTGGAACACGCGCACAGGCGTCACTTCCGCAGGCCAGTGGCCCTGCCGCTATCAAGCTTGACTTAAGTCGATACGCCTAAGCTGTAGACCCCGTGCTGCTAGAATGTTCGAGTGTGAATGAATTACATATATTCGTACGTAGTTGCAATGCGCGTTAAGGAGCATCTCACGCTGCTCGGGTGTCCATGTACGTGGAGTATTTCCAAGTCTCGATGTTTGATCGGTGGTTGTCAACCCGCCCCCATTTTATGACTGCGATATTACTCAGAGCGTCGTCTCCGGGCGCGAAGTCGTGACAACATCCTGGACTGCCAGTAGCTCCAGCAGGCTGAACAATACTGTGTGTACAAGGCCCATGCTGTAAAACTGACGAAGGAAACAGCGGTGTAAAAGAACACGTTAGACATCACAATCTAGCCAGCAAATGAGTCGGCTCGACAAAACTCACCTCCACTCCTCCGTCCAGGTCAACGGCTACTTCCTGCATCTCAATCCGTTCGATCTTGTAAGTGGACAGGTCAAATGGCAACGAATCAACGTACAGACGCTCTGTCAACTCGATGAGCTCTGAATACAACCAACCAACCCAACCCAAGCACAACAAGACACGTCAGCAATAGTACATCATCACAAAGCAGTCGTCAATCTCTCTGAGATCGTCGCGTACCTGGTACGTACGCGGACGGGCGGTTGCCTCCAGGTCCGTCTTTCGTCTGCTGAAAGAGTCGACGCAGCGTGGCCCAGGGCACCGTAAGTGTGTAAGTGCGCACGACGTCCTCTTCTTTCGTGGCACGGTACTTCAGCAGTAGCGGTGCTCGCGGCGGTTCTTGCGCGGCCATGGAGCTGCCGCGCGAATGCTCTCCCTCTTCTTCTTCCTGATTATTCCCATCACGTTGAGCTCTTGGCAGTCTCGCTCCTTCAGCCAACAGACTCGCCACCGCCCAGTTGCGTGCCAAGCGCTTAAGGTTCATCTGCTGGATGTGCACTACGTGTGTGCTCACCACGCACTGGAAGCGGTGCTGCAGCCACGAGCACACCCAACGCAGCAGGACTTCGTCTCCTCTCAATAGCAACACCTGCTGTCTCTCGCGTCCTTTACGAGGCGCTCGCTGCTCTTCTTCGGTCGGGAAGTAGAGTACGAAGCCCCCAGAGCGTTCCGGTGCCTCTCTCTCAGGTGCAGAGGCTCCTGTCTTGGCTGCTCTGCTGCGACGGCGGTCGCGCTCCTCTCGGATTTGGAAGGCCACGAACGTGTCTGTATTGCGGATGCTCACACTGTAGCCGAACTGCTGGCCGCACGCCCGCAGGGCCGCCGCACGCAGAGTCTTGACCAGATCATGCGCGTACTCACTGAGCTGCTCGCGGTGGAAGTGGAACAACGGCGACGCGCAGTGGAAGATCCAGCGGCGGTCCAGCAGCACCTGCTCCATGCTCACGCGCTCGCGCTCGCGACGGGCAGCGGCTTGGCGCGGCGTCTCATTCTCGCTTTTGTCTTTGTCCGCAGCTGCTCGCTCACTGTCCGCGTTATCCTCGGGCCCGCGTGTGTACTGCGTCGGGCGCATGGGTGAGTTGTAGGCCTCTCGCAGCTTCTGCTGCTGCTCGGGCGTGATCCTGACGGAGGGCTCCTGCGGACGCGAGCTCTCCATGGGCGACTCCACTTCTTGGCTGCAACTACTGGGACAACAAATTGTCATCATGTCGTAACGGTTTTTGTTTCTGTGTGCAAAGGCGGACCAAAATTCGATAAGGGTGAAATTTTTTGATAGTGGACGGCGATGGCCGAAAGCTGTCAATGGACCTCTTGGTCTGCATGGCCACTTTAGCTCCCTGAATGACTGGACTACAACATATACGCAGCCTATCCGCCGGCCAAGAGCAGGAAGATGAGGATCACCACGAGCACCAGGATGATGATGTACAGCTTGGTGTTGTTGCTTTGCTTGGCCACCTGGCGTGGCATGAGAGGAGAGCGTTAGCACCGCGTCACTTCGAGGAGAGAATATAAAAGACCAACATACCCGTGCTGCGCGCGCGCCCTCGGACTCGAGTCCGTCCGTGACGCGGGACACATCGTCGTCGATCTCGTCCAGAAGCCGCACGTGCAGCTCCGTCTCGTCCTTGACGGTCAGACTGTAGTTGCGCAGGTTGGA
The DNA here is from genome assembly GCA_001314375.1 of Phytophthora podocarpi. Classification (NCBI taxonomy): domain Eukaryota; phylum Oomycota; class Peronosporomycetes; order Peronosporales; family Peronosporaceae; genus Phytophthora; species Phytophthora podocarpi. The sequence continues at coordinate 68,586 of LGSN01000003.1, forward strand.
CACGCCCTGGCCGATCAAGTCCAGCTGCTGGTCCTGGTCCTTCATAATCTGGTTCTGCATGCCCAGCAGCCGCGCCGGCGCATCGGCCGCCCCCGGACTAAAAGAAAGCACGTCGGTCTCCATGTACAGCTCCATATCAACCCATTTGAGGCGCGACGCACCTCACTGCAGCCCGCGACGTCTTCCGGCCGTTATACATATCCAAGTCCTCTTGCTGCAGGCCATAGACATCCACACAGTCAGATCCACAGCCATCTTTTGACTCGTTAGGGTCATCTGTTTACCTGATCGTGTGCTAACTGGTTCAGCAGCAGCTCACGCCGCTCGATCTCCTGCGCTGTCCTGCATATCAGCAATACAATGCATTTCCCGCCAGTGAGCCTCATGAAATCCCGCGGCCAACGACAATCGACGCCCGTACACGGAGCTGGACGAGCGCTTTAGCTGGTCGAAGTCGCGTTTGAGCCGCGAGACGCTCTGCTGCAGCGCGAAGACGCTGGTGCCGATGGCGCCCGAGTTCCCCGTGCGGATCTTGCTGGACAGCACCTGCTCCTGGCCGCGCGCGCTCTCCAGCCGGTCCAGCCACGACGCCCAAGCCGTCGCGCTCATCGTCGCTGCCTTAAGTTGCTCGGTGAGAGAGAGAGATGAAATCTTTCTGATTATTGATACCGGTGTTGTACCGATAATACCGGTTGTAGACGGTAGTGCTGTCAGCGCCCACCCATTATTCAACAGCGCGAGCAAGACACTTCGCGGAGACCATGAGCCAGCGGGAGTTCGAGCGCAAGATGGAGGAGCACATCGAGGAGATGCGCGTGACGCAGACCATCGCGTACTTCAGCCGCACGGTGGAGCTGTGCTTCTCGGACTGCGTGCACGCCTTCCGCAGCAAGAAGCTGGACGACAAGGAGACGTCGTGCGTCAACAACTGCGCCGAAAAGTTCCTGCGCCACACGATGCGCTCGTCCGTGCGTCTGCAGGAGAGCTACGCCGAAATCATGCAGCAGCAGGAGCAGCAACAGAAATAGAGAGACGACAACGGCAATGGCAAAGACATTGGACCGTAGACAGCGAGCGAGTGACTGAGAGAGCGAGAGAGGGGGACATTGATACAGTTATGAACATCTAAACAAGACTCTCGCAAGTTGCGAGTCGCAATGGCGCTACACGCCCGGTTTTGTATTGATCGTCGGCCTCGTACGCAGCAGTTAACATGCAGGTGCTGAGCGCGGGTCACAGATCCACGAATCAATACCGATTGTTACCGGTAAACCGGTTTCAGACCCAATTCGTTTGAATTCCCCATTTCGGCGGTTCCCTCCCAAAAAAATGGCGTCATCTCCCACATCTGGTCGCCCTGGTGGTTCCTCTGAGGACGGCGAGCCGACTCCGACGCGCGGGTTCTCGAAGCGCGGCGATGGATTCTCCGTGCAGGAGACGGAGGGTCTGCTGCAGGAGGTGCGCGAGCGCTGGCAGGAAGGCTGGGATGTGATCGCAGACGTGCACAACGCGCAGTTCCCTGGCCACAAGCGCACGTCCGGCTCGCTCAAGCGCAAGTTCGCCAAGCTCTACCGCACCAAGATCGACTCGACCACCAAGGAAAAGCACGCGCGGGTGGCGGCCATGGCCAAGAGAGTGCGCGAGGAGATGCGCGGCCAGCGACGAGGCCTCGCGAGCACCCGCGTGCTCAGTGAGGACCTCGTAACGGAGACTGAGGGCAGCGTGGGCGTGCAGGAGGTCCACGAGGACCTGACCGAGGTGGAGATGATCCCTTCCCAGCCCCAACCTCTGCCGGAGGCTACAGTGACGGCCAGTGAGCACGAGCTGCGGCAGACGCTGAGTCAGAGCGTCCAAGAGACGCCGATGAGAGATGCGTGGCAGACCATCAGTCGGTGGCCTATTGCCGGTGAGCGGCTGCGTATGCTGCGGTCACAGATTGAGAGCAACGAGCCGACGTCGAGTCAGGACTTGGTGCAGACGGTGCTGGTAGTGTTGCTGGAGTCGCAGCGCCAACGGGACTTGGAGCGTGAGCAGGAACGCGAGGAACGTCGACAGGAGAAGCAGCGCTGGCAGGAAGACATGCGCGAGCAGCGTCGTCTACATGAGCAGGAGCGTGCCGAGGACCAACGCAGGAATGAACAGTTCATGCAGGTGATGACGACGCTCGTGGCTCAGATTGCAGCTGGCCAGCAACCGCGAAGCGGCTTGAATTGAGCGTCGTGGCGAGCAGAAGGACCCGCACGCAGGTCGTAGCAGTATGGAGTTGCAGGGCAAAGCGAGGGACGGGCGTATGTGTTGCACAACATTGATAATAATAGTGGATGAGCAATTATGAGGCCTTCGTCCAACGGGTCGTTGGTATCATAGCAAAGTCTGTGGAACCGTTGGTTCCAACGTGACTGGTCCAGGTAGGCAAGTAGTGAACGAAGAAGCTCAACAACATTGGCCTATTCCTTGCCACGCATCCATAGTAGAAGTAGCTCACAAGCGTATTATACATGTAACCTCCATGATGTAGGCACATACTTACGGTAGCTTGGAGTGCTGGGCTTTCGCTCCATTATTTCTCGGATTTTTTTATTCTCCTGCATGATCTCTTTTCAGCATGCAGGAGAACGGAGGCCACCCCATCATCTACGACCTGGATTCCGTACATGGCGCTGCTTTTGTCCAGGACGCGGTCACTTTTGGTCATCAAACCAACGGTGCAGCTTCGTTCATGCCGACCTAGTGTTTGAAATGGGGCGCATTACTGGTCGCGACACCTTGGTAGCGGTGCTCGATCAAGATGGCATTACCATCTCCGACTTCGATTAGCTGAGCTACCTAAGCTTAGTAACATTGCGATCGAGGCTGGCATGCTGGCCGCGATGGAAACCTACAGCTCCATCAACGGTGTACCCGTCATTCAGAGTTCTAAAATTTTGGCTTCACAATGATTTGACCTCCAGCGACTTCAATGAGATTAACGCCTTGACGAACACTGTTCGCAGCACCAATGAAGCCTCCCAAATGTCGCTGACCCGTACGTCGATCGACATGAGCACGGTAGGCGCTTGCTCCAGTTTCTTCAACAGAACTAATAACCTAATCGAGCAAAGGCCGCAATACAACGACACCGCAGTCGCCAACCTGCGCCACCTTCACACTGCAAACGGGCGAGTACTGTATCAATTCAGTAGTCTGAAATTTGAGTAAACGAAGGCAAAGTTGGAGAGTACGGAGTGCGTAGAGCTATCCTCATTGATAATTGTTCTGAGCTCGATGCAATGGCGAGAGCGTTGTGCAGTTCAATTCGCAGACACCTTGCCTACCTATTGAAAACGACGCACGGCAGACTGCTTCAGCGTCTCAGCTCTTGCTGCCCTATGTAAAAGGAGACAACGCAGTACCACAACGCACATCAGAAGGTACGTCCAGCGTTCGATTAACACTCCGTGTCTCGCTGCTGGGCGGTGCCATTCTTGCCCACGAGCAGCATCATCATCTGCATGAACTGCTCGTGTCTGCGGCGGTTCTCGGCACGCTCTTCGGCGTGTTCTTCATTACGACGACGTCGCTCTTCGCGCTCTTCATCACGTCGATGGTCTTCTTCCTGTCTCCGCTGTTCGGCCTCTTCCCTACGCCGTTGCCGCTCCTCGTCCCGACGAGTGCGCTCTTCTTCTCTGTCCAGGTCGCGTTGGTACTGCGAGCGGAGAACGACTTTCAGCACCGACGTGAGCAAGTCGTCGGTCGGCAACGGAGTCGCCTCCGGTGGGAAGACAGCTGTCGGGTTTTGCCACTCGGGCGTCTGGCGTGGCACTCGCGCGCGCGGACGCGGGGCAGCAGCTGGAGCAGGAGACGGCGCTGCAACTGGACCTGGTGCTGCTGTCGTGAGAGCGGTGGTAGTCGCAAGAGGAGGCACCTCCGACGCCGTGTCCACCCAGCTGTGCTCCGACTCGGTGGCTCCGTCCTGTGCTCGCTCGTCGCCCTGTGGCGGCTGGAACGAGGTATGCTCCGTCTGCTCGTCGTCGACTCTTGGCACCGCGGCGCCAGGCGCCGGCGGGATCCCTTCGATCATCTCCTTGTGAACCACGTGGGCGAAGGTGATGGCCTGGTGGTTCTTGGCGCCGCGCACCGGGATGTTGGACCGATACAGGCGCGAGAATTTTTTCTTGAGCGAGTCGGCCGAGCGGTTGTGCTTGGAGAACTGCTGGTTGTGCATCTGCGCGACCACGTCCCAGCCTTCGCGCCAGTGGCTGCGCACCAGCTGCAGCATGCCTATGGACTCCGCCTCGGTGAAGCCGTCGCCGCGCCGCTGCACGTGCGGCCCGAGACGCCGCTTCACCTCCGTCTCCATTACATCCTGTGGGGAAAAGCGTGCAGCCATTTTTTTGTTTTGGTGAGGGGGAGAATTTGCGAATGAATGAGTGGATCAAAAATTGAGTTGGATCTGCCGTCATCATTAACGCACATTTTACTGGATTGAAGTATATATTGACATATTCGACTAAGTACACATCGCTTTTCGGTGCGCAAAAATGTCCAACACAGATTTGAATTTTAGACACCTTGAAGTTGTTAATAAATGCATCCACCAGAAATGAGCTCTTTCAAATGTTAGATGCACAGAATGGTACTAAGCTGGCGAAATGGGCACGCAGTGGATGTCAGCCACGAGGTGATACACTTTTGGGGCGTACGACTTGACCTTCTCCACGTGTTCGCACGTGATGGTCCACTCCTTGCCGAACTGCTGGGCGAGCTTGCGCATCGAGTCCAGCACGCGTTGCTCCCATTCTTCGCGGTCCTCCACAGCCACGTTATCGTGCACGTGGAACCAGCCCCCACTGGGTTTCAACACTTGCACGGCGAGCGGCCACGCCTTCTCACTTGTGGGCAACAGACCCAGATTCACGCGGTCGGCCACAGCGCCGATCGTAGGAGCAGACTCGCGGTTGTCCCCGAGGTACACCTTGCATCTATCTGTGACGTGGTTGCGCTCCAGGTTGAAGCGCAGTGCTGCTACCGAGTCCGGGTTCCACTCGCAAGCGTGGACGAATGCAGCACCACCATGCACGAGGAAAGGGAGGACGTAGTAGCCGATGCCGCAGAAGAGGTCGACGATGGTCTCACCGCGACAGCCGATGTTTGCCATGCGGGCCTTCTCAGTGACATTGCCCGACGAGAACATGACCCGTGTGAGGTCCCAGCCGTAGATAATCCCATTTTCACGAATTTCCACCCAACCGGGGGCCCGCTTAGTACGCTGCGAGGTAAGTACCTTGTTGTTCAGGTACAATAGCTCCATGTGACTCTGACGCTTCTCGCTTGAGTCAATAAAGGCTTTTCGTGCAACACGAGAGAAAACGGGTGTTGTGGACGCACAAACGTGTGCCCACATCTCGTCAGCAAACGGAGTCCATTCCGGCTCGAGGAAGGAATCGCGCGGGATTAACAAGACATCGCTCACAAACTCATACTTCTCCGGAATAGCATTCAAGAGTTTAGGCGAGAGTTGATGCTTGCTAGCAAAAGCGCCAATTGCACTGTGGATCACTTCGTTGCGGTTCAGCCCACTCGTCTTGCCGAACTTGTTTGCGTACGCATCATCGTCATGTACAATCTCAAGCTTCTGCACTTCAGCGTCGTTCGTCGAGGCAAACAGGTCGCGAATAGTTGCTGTTACTGGAATCAAAAACATCGTCGTAGGCTTTCCGTCAGTCGCAGCCTCGTTCGACTGAGCAACATTTGCTATGTGGACACGTCGGGTCTTGTCATATACGTGTGCCTTCTCCAGCAATGTCTTCACCTTCTTCACTTCCAACTTTCCGACCAAAACACCGAGCGGCTTATCATCTGATGAAGCCGACACACTTGTAGACAGTGCGTTGACTGGGTTGCTCTTGGCAGCAACGACAGGGGCTGTATTCGGCACAGGCAACGAAATGTGGCACTGGTACGTCGACGAATAATACTGTCCAAAGCCAAAGCATTGAAAGCCACCGCCCAAAATGTAGAGGGCATTGTTGGCCGGCATCCACGTCGTGCTGTGTCCCACAAAAGCTGCATTCTCATGCTTGACTTCGCCAAGCTCCGTCCATTGTGACGTCTGAACGTCTAGCATGTAAACTTTTTGGGTCGCCTTGTCTCCATTCGCAAGCAACACAGACGTCATGCCACCCACCACAAGTACCTGGTGGCCGTTGATTGAGGAAGCGCTGGCAGCAAAAAGCGCAGGAGGCTGGCTTTTGTTCCTGGTGTTTTCGAGACTTTTGTGTTCCCAAGTCTCCTTCACAGTATCGAAAAGCAAACACACGCCACTATCATCTTTGTCGCTCCAATCACCAGTCTCCAACGACGACATACCTCCCCAGAACGCAAGCTTCGTTGATTTGACAACCGCACCAATGTGATCAAATCGACGTGGGATGCTGGACGAACTCTCTGCAAACGCATCAGCACAGGACACGTTTAGTATCAGACACTTAAAATGTAAGCGCAGATTTGGAGATTGAGGCGCACCAATTTGACGCCACTGCGGCGGGTTTTGGTTGAGATCCAGGGCAAACACGTCACCAAAGACTTGCTCGGCATCGCGACCACCGTACACGTACACAACAGAACTAACTGTAGTCACATCAAGGCAACAACCAACTAGTAATTAGTACCCCCTCTCAATTATCAGCCTCACACCAACAAATACCTGGCCAATAAATACTCACCAGCACAGCTGCAATGCTTCCACCGCGGAGAGGGGCCAACCCCTTGCGGAACGATCTTCTCCCACTGCTTCGTCTCAAGATCCATAGTATAGAGATCTCCCAAAGGTTTCGCGGGGCTAGCGCGACCACCAAACACGATCATACGCGTTCCCACAACAGCAGATGAATGGTACATCCGAGCCAACGGCCCATCTACCCCCGCCGCCGCGTAGTATGTCTGCTGAAGAGAACCGTCCTTGGCAGGGGTCAAGAAAGTCACATCGGCAATGCGTGTGGTCGTCCCAGAAGCGGTAGGTCCCTGACCACCAAATACCACAATGGAATCCCTGTACTGCACGCTCGAATGTCCCAAAAATTTGACGCCATCCTCGCTGGTAACCTCCGTCCAGGAGCTCAGTTCAACCACAGACCTGCTTCCAGTTTGCGAGTTCGCTGCCGGCTGGCAAAATTTGGCACGGAAGGCCTCAACAAGTCGATCTGTCTTCTGCTTGTTGGCTTCAAACTTCTGGTTCGCGATATTCACGATCCATTGGAGGTACTGGTCGTTGACCAGCAACTGCTCCGCACTGCGTCCAAGTGGGATTTCCAACCCGTTGGCAGTCGTACGAATCGCACACATGATCTTTCGGTTGCCAAGGACGACGCCCGATTCCCGGAACCCGCTTGCGATACCCCACTGCAACATCTCCTTCGCCGCGTCCAGATCGCGACACACGACGTGCATGATGAACGGCTCGTGCTTGAAGATAATCTACAACAGCAACAACAAAAAACACAAAACAAAGTTAGCAATAGCAAAAAAAACACAAGAAAGTAAGAGTATAACTATCAGTCCACACACCATGTTGCTGGTGCTCGAATGGGCATCAGGCGAGCGCAACGCCGCCACCAATTGGTCGAACGTGACGGTGGCATGCTCAGCGATCAGCCACTTGCCGCCTTTGGTGATCAAATCCGAGCCAACTTCATTCCCATTGCCCGTTGCAGCTTCCCCGCAGAAAACTGCGATGCGACCCGAACACGAGCTGCTCGTCACCTGTGTCACAAAACCCAAACAAGTGAGTAAGGCAAAACTCTTTCTCCACTCTCAACCAGCACCAAACTCACATAATCCGGGTGCGCATTAATGGTCCTGATCATCTCCACGATAGGTTCGTCGATGCAGCCCTTGGGACTCTTGTCCTCCATCGCCTGCAGCTTGCGCAGACTCTCACGCTTGAGCTGCGCGAACATCGTCCTCCAGTCGTCGAATGACTGACGCACTCCAAACTTAAGTCCCATTCAAATATATAGTACCACACAAAAGTAGTTTTTTTTTGCTTCCACACAAAAGGCTATAATTGCTATTTGCTACTTCATCATGGCGGAAGATGCGCCGCCGAATATCCGCGTGAGCTGCGCTGGCGTGCGCTCGAACCAGCACAGTTCGCTGCCGTCCGACCACGGCCGCGTGTTCTTCAGCGAGTTGCAGTACGCCCAGTCCCCTTTCCTCGTGCGCGTGAGCTTCGACAGCGTGAGCTTCGTGCACCGCGGGACGCACGTCGTGGAGCGGCGTTTTGTCTTCCCAGGACGCGTCCTGCACGCTGTGCTGGCGGATTTCTCCGCGCAAGTCTTAGATAATACAAAGCAACCTAATAATGGGTTAATGAGGGCTCGAAAGCCGCGGAACTCGCCGCTGCAGCCCCAAATGCACCCTCATTTGTGCGTCTTGGTGCGTTCCGACTGCTTAAATGTGTACTCTGCAGCCGGAGAAGTGTTCGAGGTGGCGCTGCCCTTTCAAGCCAATAGACTTTTCCCCATGGAAGGGTGCGGCCTGCTGCTGCAACGCAGTCCGGCGGTACAGATCCCGTCCACGCCGTCGAAACGACCGAGAGACGCTGCAGCTGTGGCGCTGGCCAGGAAGAACCGACGAGCGAGCACGAGCAACAGAGGAGATGGAGACAGACACAGGTACAGCTCCGCGGAGACAGGCGTTCCGGCGAGACCGAGGTATTTCACACTCAGACATCCTCTGGATGAGGTCAAACCGGTGGCTTTGAGTTCGAGCAAAGGGAGCATGACAGGGAAGAGTGAGGAGAAGTTTCTATCGGACTCGGCGTTGGAAGCTGTGGCGGTGTTGGAGGATGGGAATTCGCCTGTTTTGGTAGCTTTTCATCGCTGGGAACAGAGATTTTGTGTTTTTCGGGTGAATGTGGTGGAGACGAAAGCGACGAGTTGTTGGATGCCGGAAGTTAAAGTGGTTGATGATCCGACGTGGACGAGATACCGTGCTAGAAGTGACTTGGAGGAGCTACGGGTGCGAATTGAACCGAAGTGGATGGCTACGCCTCTGTGGAAATCTCCACGAGTTGGACCAGCGACTTCGAAGCCGATGTTTCTGTCGCCGATTGTCTTGCCTCCTTCTTTCTTGACTGCTCCACCTGTTCCACCATCACCGTTAGCGATCAGCTCATCGCCGATTTCGTCGGGAAATATTACCAAGGTGGCATTTATCGGGTCAGGTGTCGATGGCCTCCCGCTGCTGTGTATAATGGACAAAGATGCTGGAACTCTAGTTTTGAAGCCCATTTCACAACAAGAAAGTACTGCAGATGAAGGCGACAATGAAACTGGTGGTGTTCGCATCTTGCATTGTCGTGACGCTGTTCCTATATGGCAGCAAGACGACGTAAGATCTTACGAAGGTGGAAAGGACCTCAAGGGCCATCGCTTTCAGCGTCCCATTGATATTGTGGTGCTAGAAAAGGATGGGACGCTCATGTTGTATAGAGCTCACCATCCAGTTTGCCGCCTGGTTCTTCCTGGTGTGAGGCAGGATGATCTGGCAATCGGCGCTGTAAACAAGGATGATTCGGAGAGAATGCGGCTGGTAGGCAACGTTCAGTTAAAATCTATTGACAGAGGCTACGCTTACGAGATCATGTTCCCCGATTTATGCGGTAACTGGAGCGGGAAGATCTGGCGATGCGAGCATCCGCTGAAGGTTGTGAGCTCTCCGCTGCTACAGCAAGTTTTTGATGTACTGGATTGCATAGTTCCACCTACTGTGTTGTGCGCGTTTAGGGCACAAGTGGTTTGCTTATCGCAGCAGGAAGCTCAAACCACTTCAGAAGGTGACAAACTCGCGGATGGTGGGCTCGAGTGGCAGTCTTTCTGTGAGTGCATCATCGGTCTGCTGCCGAAGCAAACCAGTGGTAAAAAGGAAATGTTGTCAGCCGGAACAACCAGAGATGACGAAGATATGGCTGCTGCTCCTTCGTGCTCGTCATCTTTCGATGCACTTTGCCAGAGTGAATTTCATGACATATACCAATATGAGCATGCAATGCTTTTCGCCACAATGGAGCTGCCTGTTACGGAGTTCTTGACGTACAGCTCCAGTGGTGATCGAGTGAATAACTCCGAAGGCATTCAATTTAACGAAAAGCGGGGGAGTTCGAGTATGGGAAAATACGTGATGACCATATTTTCGGGCCTTCACTTGCTGTGCGAAGAATTCAAGTTGTCAATCACGCTCTTTCAACAGCGATTGCATCTAGCGGGCTTGCTGTTGGAAATGGGATTGCAACTGGGTTTGGATCCTTTTGTCGCTTATTATAAAGAGGATAACTGCGTCTTAAAGCACCAAAAGAGTTTGACGGGGGGAAGTTCTACGTTGGGGTTCCAACCGCAGAGGCAAGCAGAAGGATTACTTTGTTTTACCGAGTATGGGTGCGTGCCTGACTTGACGTTGTGGCTTCAAGGCAAGATGACAGCAAAGTCACACAAATTAGTGGAGTTTCCCGCGCTTTTTGAGAATTCAGAACAGCAGCAGCTTTCTGTCGGTTGCTTATTTCGACGTCCTGAGAATCCGCTTCGGCGCACTAGAGCGATTTGTCGCGTATACGAGCTGATGTTTCCAAGTTCTGTTTCTCATTTGCCAAGCGCACAGTCGAATGCAGTCAAACTGATTGTTTACCTCACTCAAGACCCCATTGGTAGCGCACTGTCGCTGGACGATCTTCCGGTTGGTCTAAGCTTTCCTATCGTCCAAACCATCCGCCAAGTGAAGCACCACCCGCCTCCTTTCATTACAGAAGACATCTGTGCGTTTGTTGGGCGGGAAGATCTCAGTATTGCAAGCGCGGAAAACCTTGCCGACCATTTTGATTACTCTGGTGTTGGCCAAAACCAACAACAGCATGATCTTGTTAGCAAAACAGCAGATCCGGGTGCCCAAACCGAGGATGAGAGCCGCGATGGCTGTGACGGTCTTGAAGACATTATAGTTCGGAGTCAGCCACTCTTTCCTGCCGATCAGAGAATGAAGGAGGTTGCACGACTTCTTCGTTCAAGTCGCCCTCTCTGCTTGAAATTAGAGAAGACCCCAGATTTGTCGGACCTTGACTATGCGCAGCAGCAGCAAGCTCGATTGCTGCTTCTCTGCAAACGATCTATGGCGCTGTCTGTGGCGCGCGGCATGGTTACACTTGGCAGCTTTGATGTTTCTACTGCTCAGACACAAATATGGCGACTTCACATTCCTGCACTACTTCTTGCTGGCCGTAAACCACCGGCAAATGCGATTGTGGAGCTCGATCTGTCCGGGTACGCCAAAGAGTTGACATATTGGCCTCAATTTCACAACGGGTGCGCCACAGGCCTGCGGCTTCCAGCACATGATCTCTCGGGGGTCATTAATCGCCACTGGATCAAATACCATCGGCCTTCGGTTAATGATATTCCCCAACGAAACTCAGCTGGAACTGCTGGGGGCCGGCAGGCAGCAGCGACTCAGTCAGCTGATGCTGCCATTCGCAATCTTGAAGAGGCGTATGCAGCTCACGCGGGATTATTGCTGGGAATAGGCCTACGCGGTCATCTCAAGTGCTTGTCCATGGCTGATGTATACAACTACCTGTCGCTGTCGAATGAGTTCGTAACTGTTGCAATCATGCTCGGCATGGCTAGTACGGCTGCGCACTGTAGACGCAAGCGAAAGGAGCAAACAGCAACAGCGAATCCTGTCACCAGTGATGACGAGAACCAATCTCCACCATCGGCAAATGAAGGCGGTGAGATGCCATCACTAGAGACAGATCACTTCTTCTCCGGTTTCCATGAGGTTCCATCGTCCGATAAAACTCCTCTACTTGGAACGGGGTTAGAGTTGGCGTTGGAGCGATCGGTATCCAAGATGTTGTGTCTTCATGTTCCGTCATTGCTACCACCGCCATTCGGAGGGTTTTCAGTACCTGCATCCACCCAGACGGCAGCATTACTGGGACTGGGCATCTTGTACCAAGGCACAGGTTATCGTCTGATGACAGAGCTGTTGCTCACTGAGATAGCGCGTTCTCCGTCGAGCGGCCAATTTGTGGGAAGCAACAGTAACGCGGGACTCTCGACGGCTTCGTTTGATCAGCTGGAGGGTTATGCTTTAGCAGCAGGAATGGCGCTTGGTCTTGTCATACTTGGGCGCGGCCAGACCACTTCAGGAGACCCTGGACTAGCCGACTTAAAGCTAGAGGAGAAGCTTCACAAGTACATTGTCGGCGGTGCACAACAGTACCGGGACACAAATGCGGTTGGAAGCTGTCTCTATCGCGGTCGTCGTTGGCAGGCGTTTGGTAGTGGGGGCAATGGTTTTAACTCTGCGGTTAATGGTAGTGCCACTGGCAATGGTACGCCCAACGGCAGTACGGGGGCTTCACCTGGCGCTGGCCGCGATACAAAACACTCAAGTGACCACAGTGGGGTTCGTGGTGGTGGCGAACATGTAAACATTGGAGTGACTGGCTGCGCAAGCGCTTTGGCGCTAGCGTTCATGTACATGCAGACCGACAACAAGGCTGTGGCTGCACAGCTGGTAGTTCCAGACACACTCATCCTCCTGGACTACGTTCGTCCAGACATCCTGTTAGTGCGCACACTGGCAAAGAACCTGGTGATGTGGAGTAAAATATCACCGACAACGCAATGGATAGATCAGCACGAAGTCCCTGCACAGCTTCTTCAAGTGTACAAATCTATCCAGTCACATGGGAATGATGCAAGTGGAGATACAAATCGAGTGGAATATCCCAGTGGATCGCCATCACATTCTGACCTCCACTCAATTTGCGAGGCTTATGCGAACATTGTTGCGGGGGCGTGCTTGAGTATTGGGCTGCGGTTCGCTGGAACAGGCAACACGTCAGCTCGTGCCACACTTCGCAAGTACGTTCTACACTTTCGTGAACTACGAGCGAAGTCTTCCTCGTCGTCATCCTCCATGATTCTGCGTGGAAGTAGCAACGTTGTTGCTGCTGCTACGGAACGCGCGACCGTCGAACGATGCTTAGCTGTGTGTGCACAGTCACTAGCTTTGGTTGACGCTGGAACGGGTCACGTAGAAACACTGGCACTACTGCGCTCAATAACGTTGCGGCAACGCGTGGACGCGGCAATGAGCTACGGCAATCACATGGCCCTGAGTATGGCGATCGGATTGCTGTTCCTGGGCGGTGGGCGTGCAACTGTGTCACGATCTAAAGAGGCTATTGCGGCACTCGTGATCTCCCTCTACCCGATGCCTCCTATGAATACGGCTGACAACAAGTATCATCTGCAGGCTTTCCGTCATCTCTACGTGCTGGCCGTTGATACGTCACGATTGCTGGAGACCGTGGATGTGGATACTAAGACGACCTGTGCTGTTCAAGTCCAAGTCGACCTTCTTCCTGGCGAAAATGGAGCCTGTGGCTCTATAGACGAGACCCAACCTTCGTATCGAGTGCAGCAAAGTCCATGCCTTCTACCGGATATCACTACCATCAAACGCCTCGCTATATATGATCCAGAATTCTATCCGATTGAAATTCTTACGTCGGCATCGCCCGACGAACGAGCCTCTTTGGAGACTAGCAGAATGAGAACAGCTAACTCACTGCGATTAGATCTCTTGCGAAACAAGAATGTGGTTTTTCTTAAGCGACAGCAACGAAAAGACTTTAGGGGCTTTGCGGACTTTACCGAGGAGCTTGAACCGCTGCATGACGTGCACGTGGGGCATCACAATGGCGGTAACAACAGTGATGATCGACTGCGGAAACTTTTTCGTTCGTACTTCACGAGTATTGCCGCTGACGATGATGACTGTGACGGTGGTGAGGACGATATGGGCCAGCTAGATGTGGCAGATTGGGGAAGCGGTTGGTGGTCATCTCAGTTGAGCCTACGAGCGCTGGAACAAGTCGTAGAGGAGGCTCAGTTGCTGATGCCGCCATATCTCAATGCGTTGCATGCGCTCTTTCGGCTGCAGCAAGTACCACAATTGGCATGTGCCACAGAGGTCGTGGATTTAAGCCTGTTCAGTGAGTACTGTCGTCTGGATATCTCGTCACAGTCAGGCATCGATGAAGAGGATTCTGAAGTCGTGAATGGGTCAGGAATTATGGAGAAGAGAGCTTCATTTCCCGAGTTTGGCGTGTGGTTGTCGAACCAAACGGAGGAAGCTCTGGGTGCCCTCTGGCATCGAACCTTGTTGGATATTACTTCGCTGGCTTCGGCACGAGTCCAGCTGCTGGTAGAAGCCACGCCATCGATGTCGCCCACAAAACGAGCTCAGTCTGTGGTGGATGCGTTCTTCGTGAGTGTGCTTATGCGGTACTTCGCTGGTCCGTCAGTGTCGTCGCTACCGATTGCCGAGAAGCCTCGACCTGCTGACAAAGATTGGAAAGCCAAGTTTCAACGAGTGCTGGCCGCCTGCTCTCAAGTCCAACCTCAGTTGATGGACACAATGTCGCCGGCACGATTCCAATTGTCTGCTTTTCTCGAACAGGATGAGCTTACGAAAGCCGAAAAGACCTTCTGGCTGAAGCTGGTGTCGTTCTTCCTCTTTTCCAATTAGCAAGCGGAGGTAAAGATGACGAAGGAATGACAAGATACTGCTATGGTTTTGCTAATGTTATTTGGTTTTTATTGTCTTACAGGCTTTGATCCTGAAGCTGGCTGCGTGAAGATGACAGCCATCGCATTAGCTGATCTGCTTGCAAGTGTGTTTTCCTATCTATTCACCCCGGTCCGACTAGAATGAGAGTTCAATCTTCGTCAAGGATGGGGACGGCCATCGCCTGCAGTGTTTTGTCTTGTAGCGCCTTCGTCGTTGTCTTTCGTGACCCTGGAATCATGTATACGTACAGTACGCACATGAGGCCCGTTCGCTGCTCAGTTAGAAAGTCTGCTGACGCTCACCAGTTTCACCTCCCCGCAAGCTTTGTCCTGGTTGTTGAGAAGCATTCGCCCAAATCTTCGCTGCTGCTGCTACCTCTACCTCTTTTTTTGTGGGAACCATTTTCTCTTTTTTTTCCATGGCATGTCATGGTGTTCCTCTTTTATTTCTTTTTGCCATGATTCACCCACGCCACCATTGCCCCGGGCACAATCTCCTCAATTCAGTTTGGCAAAAGTGATTTTCATTTTACGTCTCTTGCGCGGCGACGACACGGCTGGGGGAGCCGCCGCCAACTCCAAGGGCTTCTTCACCACCTTCACGGGAGGTGAAGTAATCACTCGAGCTGCCGCACCATTGGTCAACGTATTGGCAGAGTTGTGGGCAGCATCCAGCGGTTTCCCGTCCACACTACCAGCTCCACCCACAGTTTTACCATCACGGTCACGCTTACCTGTCATTTCTGGTGATGCCGATGACACCACCTTGGCCTTGAGCGGAGTGTTGTTAAGCGAATCAGTGCCGTTCGTCACCTCACCCCCGTCAGCCGCAGGATCAGGGCTCCCTGGTTGCGAAATGCTTCCCTTGCCGTTCGCCATCTCAGTTGCAAGTGACGCTGCCTTCTGACTGCAAGTCAAATCCTCGCCATCCTCTTGTGAGTGAGTACCCTCATCACCCGAAGGCGGAGGGCTCGGCGCTGCAGCCTCCTCAGCCTTCTTCTCCTCTTCCTTCTTCTTCTTCATGAACTCACGACGAGCGAGGCGCGCGACAACCCGTCCGCCGATGTCTTCAAATACACTGTCGGGCAAGGATTTCCAAACAACTGGGGTAACTCTCACATCCATGGTCGGTGTTCGCTTGTTCCAGCGGTAAAGATCATTGTTCTTGAAGTACTCCACCGAGTTATCAATGCTCACTTCACGACTGCGCAGCTGGCGACGGTCAATATCAAAGGCCACGTAAAAGCAGACACCGAACTTACTGGGCTGCGTGGGGGTTTCGCCGTTGGGCTGCTCGACCGCTGATGCCTCACCACCGGTCACGAAGTTCAGAGGAAACTTCTTCGTGAATGCGCGCAAGCGGCAGAGCGCCGGGTTGTACGCCAGAGATTCCACCAGCTTCCGCAAGCGAGACTCACAAAACCCGCACCACGCCGGTTCCTCGTCTTCCTTCTCCGTGTACACCTCGACCGCAAGGTAGTGTTGGTGGACGGCGAAAAAGTCAGAAGGCTCAAACAGCGGCCCCCATTCCGATCCACCTTTGCTGAGCACATCCTGCACAATGGTCAAGCCACGCTTGAACTCCTCCTTCATCACCGTCAGACTGTGCGTCGATACATTAAACGAGGAATTCATCGACGGGTACGCCGGCGTCAGAATCGGCATCACTTGGTAACTAAACTCAACACCAACAGAACAGACCAATTAAACCGTCAGTCATGTAGAAAACAACAAAAGAAAAAACATCAATAATCCGATATTCAACGCACCGATTGTGGCCCGCATTAGCGTTCCAAACCTCCAGACCGAGGTTCGCGTCGTGCGTCTTGCAGAGTTGGATGGCGAGCGGCCACTTCCAGTTGTTCAGCACCATGAAGAAACGCAGCAGTAATGTCGAGGGTGCCGCAGTCGGGTACAGCTGGTTGATGAAGCACACCAAGATGCACCAATTGACACCTCCAAGATACCCCATCTTGTTCGAGTACAGTCCGCGTCTCTTGGCCCATCGTCTCACAATACGCAGCACACTGATGAAGCTCTCTCGGTTGGGCGTCAACTTGATCATGAGCTCCGTGACGCGGGGGCCGTTGAGACTCTTCTCGGTGGCCGGGTCCACCCCCACGAGCACGTGATCGTCCAAGATATTGAGATTCTCGGGGATCGAGTTCCTTGGCAGGATTGCAATCTGCAGATCGATGTTAATCTCCTCGTAGTCGAACGTCAGGATGGGCACGATGGCTCCCTCAATAGCCACGAGGTGCGACACCTTGGGATGTTGCAGGAAAATGTTCTTGAGCGATGAGAAAAAGTCCTCGCGCGTCACGTGGCGCGGCGCCACGCATATGGTGTCGATATCTGCCCCTGGTTCGTTAACGCCGAGGCGGTACGAGCCCGAGACTAAGATCTGGCCGCCGGCGTCGGCCGCCATCTCCTCGGGCACGCCCTTGTCCATGCAAACCTGCTTCACCCATTGGCGGAAAATGGAGCGCAGCTCGGCCAGGATCAGCGACCGCCGCGTGATGTTCTCGTCCGACTCGGTAGGGAAGTTCTCGTCCATGAACTTCTGGAGCTTAGCCGACTGCTCCACGTCTTTGGGCTCCGGTGGCGTCGTCCGGATGGCCTTGTACGCCTGCTCCAGCACGTGCGGCGCCACGGTGAACGTCGAGCTCTGCATCTTGGTTTGGTACGTAGGTAGGTAGTTGCTGACTGACTGACTGGCCGGCCTGTCCTTCCAAGAGCGAGCGAGCGCTTCCGTTTCGACCTTACCTGCTTGCTTGCGACAGCGCCAATCTGCTTCTGTCAATCTAAGGCGCTGTCTCTGTGTTGCTCATTGGTGGAAAAGCGTGCGTCCGTCTGTAATCTTTTCATTGGTGGAAATATGTGTCTATATCGACCAATCATAACAAATATCGCGTTTGAATTTTGAAAAACTGAAAATCTTCATTTTCGCGGTTTAGTATGGACGACGACATCGAGGCGCTTATGCCCCGCACCAAGTGCGTCTTCCTTCCCTGCGCTACATACCGGGTATGGAATAACACACTGACATGTAGTTGCTCTACTAATGTACCCGAACAGGGCGGCCAACGACCGTGCGCCGGTCGACAAGGCCAAGCTGAAGCAGTTCATGGCCATGCAAAAAGCGGCGCACAGCGTCAAAGCGTAAGAAAAAAGCTAATTTATTATTATTATTTTATTATTTACTGAATCGTTACATTTATTATTTATTTATTGTTGCAGCCGCTCGGGCGTCGTAGTGCGTGGCGACGTGCGCAAGGACGCGGAAGGGTTCGAGGACATCGACGACTTTTGGGTCGATGAGGACTCGATGCAGGACGACTCGGTGGACGACGACGACGACTGTGCGTCCTATTGCAGAGCAATACAATACAACAGTAGATATATATATGGTGCTGACGCTAGTTGACTTCGTTGCTGTTTGTGGACAGCGCTGACCGTGTCGGACAAGGAGTCGGCGGACACGTCTGGGGACGTGTCGGAGCCGAGCGAGCATGAGGTGGAGCTGCCGGATATCGACAGCCCCCCGTCCAGTGATCGCGAGAGTATGGACGTCGAGACTGGGCCCATCCCGTCGCGGACGCAGAGAAGCAGTGGCAGAGTGGAGAGAGAGGAGAAGAAGGAGGACGCGGGGTCTCCGCCGCCATCCCCTTTGCGGAGTGACGTTTCGTTTGATTTCGGTGGCTCGCCTCATGGCTCCGTGGATATGGACGCTGACACGAACGTCACAGTCCGTAAGCGACACAGCAAGAAGTCTACTGGGAAGGATGCTGAGAAGGCAAAGGCGAAGGCTCGTCGGCGAGAATCGTTTGGTGGGCGTGGCTTTGACGAGGACACGGCCAGCCCGTTCTCCTTGAACGAGGGTCCAGTGACTCCGCTGTCGAATGGTTCGTTTTGTTTCCTGGATAGTGGAGTGGGAACTGATAACGCTTCTCCACTCAGTGCCTTTTTGAACTTTAGTTGGACTGACATGTTGTGTTTATTTGGTATTTGTGTTGGGACTGTAGCGAGCGACCGCACGCTGAAGTCTATTCCATCGTTTTCGGACAAGAACTCACTGTCGCCAAATATTAGCAAGGAATTATTCAAGAAAGGTGGATACGGTAGCGATGCCAGCGATGAAAAACCTAAGAAGCAGGCTAAGGGGAAGAAACCCAAAAAGGCAGCTACCGGCAAGCGATCGACTAGTGGGGCTAAGAAGACGCCTCGAATCCGGCCGACCGGGAAGTATGGCTACAGGACGACTCCGCCCGCAACAGATACGTCGATCCAGTCCGTTCAGACGGATGATGACAACGATGAATCCTTCGAGGCGCAGAACGATTCCGGCGGTGAGACCGGAGATGACAGCTTCTACAACGAGCCAGAAGCGCCCACCGGTCCGGTTCGAGACAGGTTGCCTGACGCCTCTAAGATTCTGGACGACGACGAAAATGACGATGCTTGGGATGGCAGCGGCTTGCGTCGATCGAAGCGAAGGCGCTTCAAACCGCTTGCCTGGTTCAAGAGTGAGCATATGGTGTATGAGCGCACGTTTGTTGGTGTGGGTACGGTGATGCCTACGGTTGTCGGCGTGGAGCGTCTCGGTCTTGACTCTCCAACGTCCAAACGAACAAAGGCCAAACCACCATCGAAACGGACCAACAACAGCAGGGCGTTGACTCTAAAAAACCTGCCTAAGGACGTGAAAAAGAGGATCGTGGATAGCGAGTGGGCGACGCTCTACGACGGCCAGGCTGGCTGCATGAACGATCTGAACATCATCTGCCGCTCGAGTGAGATCCGTCTTCGCAAACTTCCAACGGAGGAGAGGGGTGGCGCTGTGGTGCACGCGTACGCCGGACAGAGTTTCAACCTGTTTAGTCCGTCTCCATTTGCTCGGTGGATTTCCGGACGTGTCGTATTGCCTCCCGGTGCGTGGAAGGAACCTGAGGGCGTTGGTCAAGCTGTGCAGTTGTTCTATGTTACAGGATGCCAGCCGAAGTCACTGGAGCTGGCACTGGCGCCCGAGACCGACGACGACTTTTTCACCAGCAAGCACACGACGCACTTTCTGCTCAGCCCAGGCGACGAGTTCTACGTGCCGGCCGGCAACGTGTACTATGTGAAGAACCACTCGAGCTCGGCGGACTGCGACCTGCGGTTCACAATTTTGAAGCCCGAAGCCCCGCAGATGCCCTCGGACGACAACGACTCGGACGCAGAGAAGGAGAAAGAGCCGACGACCGAGTCTGAGTCGAAGCCGAAAGCTACCGAGGTAGCAAGCAGCCCTCTCAAGCGCAAGCGAGAGGAGGGTGCGGATGCAGATGCAGCCGCAGACGCCGACTCGGACTCAGTCTAGATACCGAGGCACTGTACATTCTAACAGCAGTCTCCTCTGTATTCAGTAAATTCGTTTCGTGTGCAAGCCCCAGGTCTCTGATATTGCGGTGGGTCAACGTCTGTCGTGACCTCGCTGTCACGCAGTAGGACGAAGAGCCGGAAAAGTGTCTGTCGTCGGCTAACTACTGGACATGTATAGCACCGGCTATTGTTTACTAGTACCCGCTGACAAGTTCATTGACGAGTGCAGCATGACATGAATGATACAGCACTTGGTGGTCTCCACTATCCATGTACACGTAGCATCTTCGCCACTTCCAGGTCCCGTAGTAACGAGAAGAAACGAAACTTAGCCAGATATGGTCGATCGAGTTCGTCGTTCGAAGAGCTCTATGCACAAACGTAATAAGCATTTGAAGTTTGCGCGAAAACGACCTCGCTCACTGCGTCGTCAACTCGAGCGGCGATCTATGCGCGCATGCGCATGGGCGGCAGCTCTGCTATAAAAGCAGATGGAGCTTGGTCCCTGGATGGATAGGTGGGCTCGCCCAGCTGCTGGACCTAAGAATACGCGTGGGTCGTCGTTCGGTTTGGTGTCTTTCATTCTGCTCTAGAGTGGAAGAGGTTGGTCAGTGGTAAACGTACTGAACGTCGGACAACCCAGAAGGCCAGCAGCAGACTGGTGCCTGCCCTATATTGTCAGCTATTGTTGCTGCGGTGCTGCCGACACTCGATTGCATATTTATCTTGGCAGCTCTCATCAAGCAGCTTGATACTCGTCATGGATCCTACAGCTTCGTCGTCCAAGTGCGTCCTCCCTCCCTGCTTGGTTATCGCGATGGCATTTTACTGATAAATTGCGTTTGCGACAGGATGGACGACATCTACGAGACTATCAAAGAAGGCAGCGTTGCGGTGCGCGGCCACTTCATGGTACGAACTCAGTCCACGTAGTACGGTTGACACAGACGTCTCACTAGTCGTTGGCTTCTCGGTGCAGTGGCGCGATCGCTATGTTACTATCAAGCCAGGAGAGATGGTTATCCGTCGTCGACGAGAGGGAGCAATCAAGGCCAAGGTTGGTTGTTCCCGAGTCTTCGTTGATTCCTGCCGCCTATGCGTCGTATTCATTGTCTGCCTGCCGCTATGTTTTTCTACCAGATCGATTTGCTCGATACCAACATTAAGCTCACGTTTCTCGGCGGACAGTCACTGCTCACGATTTCCATGCACGGTCGGGATACTGTGTTTGACTTTCGTTCGACCGTCACGCGGGACGAGTGGATCAGTGCCATTGTGAGTGCCCAGGAACGTCCAGGCTCTGAAGTGGATTGCGACGAGGATGGCACAGAGCTCCTGTCCGACGACGAAACAGACGACCACGAAGGACACAAACGCAGCTCGATGACAAGCATGGGGACTGACAAAAGCGATACGATGGACGACGACAGCGAAGGATACAACGACGCATTGCTGGCGTTGCAAAGTGTGCGCGACTCCGTCATACAGTGTCATCTATCGATGGGGGCAGCCGAGATCGATACCTTCATTAACCCTCGCGACAATCCTGCCACTCCAGCATTCACGAAGACCGCTCCGTCACTTCGACGAGTGCAGAGTGCGAAGCGTAGTGAGGAGGAGCTACGACAGAAGCGACTCCGATCCCTTTTGGCGATGATTGAGAGCACACCGCACGGTGGGCGTGTTGTACTATTGCACCTTGGAGTAGTGGCGTCTGCGGGCATCACTGTCGGCGATATGCTACTGGCACTCGGGGAAAAACAAAGGGATAACCCACGTCGTGGTTCATTCACTCCACGCACTCTGAGCATGCAGAAACACAACGTAGCGGCGTTTGTTCGTGATATTCTGTTCCACCCCATTTACTCGAAACGTGCGGAGGTGAACACCGAGGTTGTCCAGGGTCTCATCGACTTATTTTTCCCGCATTGCCGTCTGAGACGGTTTAGCGACGACACGGAATGGCAGCAAGTTCAACCGATACAGGCAGCTTCTGTGAACAACGCCTCCCAAGTCACAGCGAAAAGTGAAAACGATGCTGATGTTGGCACAGCGACAACTCCCACACCAGCAGTTCGACCTCCGCAGAGGAGAAAACGACGGAACCACTCGTTCCCGAACTTAAGTGGCATTACTCAACTTGCCAAAAGCAAGGGATTGCTACAAACCTCAGTCGATGACAATGACAGATTCATCAAGTCAAGTAGACTGGAGGAGGGCGGCCAACGACTGCGCGATAATTTATCGGTGCTCTTTGCTCCGATGTCGCCGTTCCCGGATACTAGCAAAGGCCCCGGGGGCGGAAGAGAGGGCGGCATTCCTTTTGTGAACACGAGCACACTATTCAACTCCAACTCATCCGAGGAACTCGACGTCGTTTGTGAAGATATCCCTCTTCCTGTGCCACTGCGAAGTCTGCTATGGGAGATGTCATGTTCGGAAATGGCCGAACAGCTCACGCTTTTCCATCACTCACAGCTCACGAACGTGTATCCGTGGGAGTTTTTGCATCACCCCAAAGAAGCAGCCAAGGACCTGACAAATCACTTCAATCGGTTGGTGGCGTACTTCGTTTGGTCGGTACTGGTAGAGGACTCCCCCAAGGAGCGTGCCGAGGTCATCGAAGACATCATCTCCATTGCCATGGCCGCAAGTGCACCACCGCTCAATAATTTCCACCTGGTCATGGCTTGCGTCGGGTGTCTTGGTGACACGCCATTGATGTCTACGCGAATGCCAACCACGTGGAAGAAGGTCCGTGCCAAGTACAAGACACGGCTCGGTGAGCTGCGACGACTATGTGATCACACCGGCGGCTTTGAAAACCTGCGGCGCAAGCAGAGTATTGAAAGTGCTCGGCCCATGCTGTCCAGCGACGTATCGACTACTTCGATCATTCCTTTCATCGGAGTGATCGGCGTCATGCTGGAGCGATTGCGTTCGACGAGCTACTTCACAGCAAAGAAAATGCTGGACTTGGAAAAACTCGAGCGCCAATACATGGTGCTTAATGTGCTGGAGAACGCACTCCTCAAACCTGCCCCACGACCTTGTCGGGTACCGCAACGTGGAAAGACAGCCCCAAATGAGACTGCGGCTGACATGACAGCTCGCTTGCAGCAGTTCTTCCGGACTCTCAGTATGGACTTTGCCACGCCTCGATTGCATCAGCTACGCTCACAGCAAATTCTCGTGAATGAAACGAGCACTACGAGCTCGGCATCTGCTTCACTCGTCCTAGCGGCAACTGTGAACGGGAGTAACAGAGGAGGAATCCCGAACCTCGCAGCTAGCAGATTTGACTCGCATGGCTCAATTGGTCCCAGCGAAGACTCCGGGTTGCCATTTGTGTCATTCCGAGATATCTGCGTCCTGTTGGTATCAGTGCCGGACGTGCGCGAACGGATGCAAATGGCGCTCGAGGCGCTCTTCGTGGATGGACGTCAGCCTGCTACGCAGTTCCTGCGCAAGTTCTGGCTCGACTTCAAGCAGAACGTGTGGGTATCGGGCGTAGGGCCCACACTACAGAGTGTGCGACTCTGCGTGTCTGCTTTGTATCAAGAAGTGATGACGCACAAGATCACCGAGCTCATGCAGATCAGCGGACTCGATGAGAACTCGAATGACCTGGACGACATGGTGTACGCGAAGATCGTGGTGGTGACCGTGCAGCCAATCTATCTGAAAATCGTGTCGAAAGTCAAGCGCAACTTCGTCAAGGAGGATGTCCATGCATCAGCACGGCTGCTGCAGAGTACGCCTCAGGTTGTGGTTGATTCCAGCAAGCCGACGATGCCGTGGAGCAGCTGCAGTTGCAGCTCCCCTATCGAACTGCTGGACCTCGTCTGTCAGTTAGTCGCGTTGCCTCGTGCCAGCACCACCACTGCAGCCACAGCCGCGACCGACCACCAACTCGCAGCAGTCGAGTTGCTGGGAGCGATGCAGCACCAAGCCCGCCACACATTCCTCGCCACCAACCCGGTGAGCAGCCTGTACCTGATGAAACAGATCCTGGACCCGAAGTATCTGCCTCTCGCTCGACGGCAAGCGCTCGAGGTGTTCGTCGCCGCGGTGACATGGCTGCGAAAGGAGCAGCGACTCACCTCGGACGAGCCCCAAGACGCCCTGGTATAGCACGTGGCACGAAATTTCTAGCGATTGCGCTTGGGGGCAGACAAGGCCAGAGCGGACGACAGCCCTGCGTCGACCAACGCAGAGCTGTCTTGGTCACCGAGAGATATCCATGGCGACTCGCCACTGGCGAGCAGCTTCGCGACAGCCACAGAAACAGCCACACAGCCCGGCGGCACGCACGTTGTTGCTGGAACGCGCATTTTTCCTATAAGAGCATCGTCCTCCACTAATTTCGGAGTGATGTTCAGAATATATTATCTCGCGCCACCGCACTTGTAACAGCCAAAACTCTATGATGGCCATGTATTCAATGCATGTAAATTAGCAACCCAATGCCTGTCTTGGGGCCATCAAATTGGCAAGTTAAGGTGAAACGACAAGTATCTTCTGCACCTTTACATTCACACCGTACAATTGCAGAGACGAGGCGGACGTCCTTTCGTCCGCCAATAGAAACGCCGATCTTGACGCGGGAACTGACTGCCCAAAATGGCTTCGTCACGTTGTCAATGCGACTTTCTCGGCGCGGAACGAGCGCGCACTCGTCCGCCGGCGGCCACCCCCCGCTGCATAGCACACGCCGCCAGACTCCCTCACCGAAGTAGGTCAAAGGCTACAGTAGCGCCAGCGTATAATACTTAGCCCTCCCCCCCCCCTCCCCCTCCTTTGGGCGTTCTGATACAGACCGTGCAGCCATTTCAGCTCAAGTATCCTCGTGCTCCTCCTCTCTTCACTGATCGGACACTCGCACCCATCTGCGACACCAAGCCACCCACCCGTAGGTATTATTTGGCTCTCCATCCACCTTCCATTTCCTCTCTGATCCCTCCCTCCGTCCTTTCGTAGCAGGTCCTGGGTATGCGCGCGTGGACTCTGGCGCTCGGCGTCTCGGCACTGCTGCACGCAGCTTCGGCCGCCAGCTCCTCGGGCTCCATCGCCACGAGTGGCACGCTCAACACCTTGACCACGAGCTGCAACGGCGGCTGCAGCAGCAGCGGAGCCTGCGTCGTCGTGGGCCAGTCCTCGGCCAATTCTATCAACTGCGTCAACGACACCAACTGCGTCACGTTGTCGTCGGGACAGTCGGCACTGTGCCTCGACGCCTTCACCTCGACCGCCACTGAGTGGGTCTTCCAGCCGGCCGAGAGCAACGACACAGCAGGCGCCGGGCCCTTTGAACGCGTGGGGCTATTGCAACTGGCTGATCATGTGACAGACCTGACATTCAGTAAGGCAGAGCAGGGAGAGGACCCGCTCTCCGGGTCGCTGGAACTCGCGTCCATGAACATCCAACTGGATGCGACTCTGGACAAAGTGACGTTCAGGAATCTGAGTCTGTCTGGACTGGACAGCGCCCTGCCGCTAAATAGCGTCAGGAGAATGTGCGTCGCTCTGATGCTGCAGAGCGAGAGAGAGAGAGGCAGAAAGGAGACTGACATGGCTTTTGTTTGTGAACAGATATTTCAACAATTGCTCACTAAGTGAGATACCTACCACTGCTGTTGCTGGGGACTCCGTCACCGTCATGTAAGATGCCCTACTGCTACTGCTACAACTTTTCTACGAATGGTTTTAACTGATCGTAACTGGTGTTTGAGTGTTGCAGAGATCTAGCCAGTAATGCCATCTCCACCGTCGGCACCGACTTCCAAGCTGAGTCCTTCTCGAACCTTACCTTGCTGTACGTGGAGTCACGTACTTGCTCACCCATTCCCTGGTCAAGTGTTGCTGATTAAAGTAACGTTATTACTATTCGCGCAGTGATTTGTCGTCAAATTCTCTGACTGACTTTAACCTTGAGGAGGACAACTTCCCAGCCATCACGACCCTGTGAGTACAACTACTTGTCCTGTGTTTAGCTTTCGCCTTCGACAAGATCCTGACTGCTTGTTGTTCGTTTGTTCTTGTCGGCAAACCTAGATATCTTCATGACAACTCGCTGACAACGGTTCCCGACGTGATCTTTAATTTGTCGACCCTGCAGTTCCTGACGCTGGTTAACAACCCCATTAATGCGTCAGATCTGACAGCGCAGCAGTTTACGTTCCTCGCTAACTTGCGTATGTTTACGATTGATGGCACTACCAACACGAGCGCATGCCCGACTACTGCAGTTCAGAGCGCGCTAAATGAATACGTCACGTTTTGCGTGGGAAGTGACGACGTCGAACCCTCAAACACCACGGTTACCGAACAGCCTGCGACAACAGTACCTGCAACTACTGAAGGTGATTCCTCGTCCTCTTCATCAAACAAGACATGGATCATTCTAGGCGCGTGTCTGGGGGCTGTTGTGCTGCTATTACTCATCGGCCTCATTTGGTGGTGCTGTTGTCGGCGGAGAAATGAACAGCCCAAGCTCACGAACAGTACCATGCCATCAATTGCGATTGGCATGGGCGACCTGTCGGACCACCCGTACATGGAGCTAGGTGTTCCCCGTTCCAACGCCTCCAGTCAGACGACGTCGGACTTCGAATTGCTCGCGTCTGTGGCAGACGGCTACATCGGACTGACTCGGTTGTCCTATGACGATGTCTTCCTGCACAAAATGCTGCGTGTTAGCAGCCGTTCTGAGCTGTGGCTGGGCGAGTACAAGCATGAGGCTGTGCTCGTGAAGAAAATCAAGAGTAACACTGCTTCAAAGGCGCTACTGCGGGACTTCGTGACGGAGATCGAGCTTATGTTCGAGCTCAAACACCCTCGTATCGCTGCCTTCCGAGGGGCCATGTGGGACGCTGATGGCACGGAGCTCTGCGCTGTGGTCGAATACGTTGAAAAGGGTGCTCTGCGAGACTGCACAGTAGACAACGCCGTCGAGCTGTCCGTGCCGAAACAGCATGCTATTGCTCGGCAGATCTCAGAGGCTATGGCGTTTCTACACAAACAGAACATCGTGCACGGTCGGTTGAATGCGTTCAACATCCTGCTGGACAAGGGATACTCCGCCAAGCTGAGTCTCTTCAGTATCTTCCACTACGTCAAACTGTCACCTCTGGACAACGAATGCAAAATCTTCGTGGCTCCTGAGGTTCTGCGCGGTGAGCAGCCAACGGAAAGGTCAGACGTATACGCATTCGGCGTGGTACTGGTGGAAATCGATACTGGCGAGACCCCTGTGATGAACGCTCGGAGGCTATCGATGGAGCGGTCAGGTCGCGAAGATGTTCTCTCCTCAACTGCGAAGAAGACTGGATTTCGCCTGAGTCGTCTCTGCTCCGGGGTGATGAAGGAAACCATCGCTGCATGTCTGGAGAAAGATCCCGCACGACGACCGTCGATGACTGACGTGGTGTTGGCTTTCAAGAATGGCGCGATGAAGCTGTAAGCTCTCACTCGCCAATCAAACAAGCGTGACACGTACGTACGAAATCATCCTGAGAGGCATCTATTTTATTTTCCATGCCAACCGAGCCAGACGCTGCTGCATAACGCAGAGTTCGGGAAGGTGTAAGCTCGCACTAAGGAAACCTCCCAGCCGCTAGTCCGCAAGCCCAACAATTCTCTTATGTAAATAAAACGAAAACAATATTTGGAGACTCGCTCACTCGACTATGCCTCAACCAACGCGTGGTGACTTCAATCTTGTGGATGACATCTGCAAAATGTGACGCGACTCGATTTCACGTGGACGAACAGATGGAGTGTATTACAAGTAAACTTACATGACATGTAAACTTACCATTGTATTGTAAACAGAGGTCGCAAGCGGGGAATAATCAGAATTTGGCGTGGCGTTAACCAAAGCCTAGGAAATGGGTTGGTTACGAACTACCGAAACCACGAGTGCATTCGATCATCGTCCAGCCTGAAGCAACTTGCTGTTCTCACGCCGTATGTTGGCGATGCCAGTCTCAAAGCGCGATTTCGAAGAGCAATATTTCGGATGCCGGGAACGCGCTCGGGATACAGAGGACAATGCTGAGTCCTTCGGTTCTGGACGACATCCTAGTTGATCGTTCTAAAGCTGATGTGTTGCAGAAAGTCAACGTGCAGTTGTTCACTTTTAATACGCATCACTTTGAAGTCTCGGTTATCCGAAGCCAATTGTTTGGACAACACGGTCTTCCATCCGAACAGAGCAGGCAGTCACGGCCGTCCTTAATCTCGCAAGAAAGGCCCACGGCCATCCACCGTCTCATGCAATATGACAGCTATGCACGGCAACGTCATCGCTGTGTTGTTTGGCCTTGGCTTTAGTCGATGGTGTCGCTCATATCGCTGTTGGAGGAGCGCCGCATCTGTGGATGCCCACCTCAACTCACCGTAGGTAACACCGAAAGTTAGCCTCGACTTTTCGGTGGTCGAAGGAAGCGGACACGTTAGCAACAAAGGATGCCTTTCAGCGGACACAGCAGCAAATTGCAAGAAAATTTGGATTGCCTTTTTCTACATGTTCGAAGTGCGCCAAAACTATCGTGACAATAAATATTCAACGCGCCTCCCTACTCCTCCGATCTGTCCCCGCAGCGAGCCTCAAATGTGCGTGGAGTTGGTGGAAGTCTCCTATGATTCTCTATGCGCAAGCTCGCAAATCGAGCGGGGACTACCATCATCGTTTCTCAGGGTTCTGCAAAGCACCAATGTTGGTAGCTTGATGCACAGAGCACACGTTGCCGTTGCGCTCGTAAGCAGGCTTTCGGCATCCTTCCACGACGCATCGCTTGCCTGTGTATCAAGAACAAATGACAAGCAACAAATACACAACGAGGGCAAAAGCAACAAAGCGAAGGAAAGAAGCTCCAGCACGTGAGTCCTAAAATGCCAAGGCTTGCTAGAAAAATACACAAGTGATGCAGCTCACCTCCTCCGTGAGCCCAGCAAAGACCGTGGGAGACTGCCGTCTTGGAGCAGTTTTCTTCGCTGCATTTGCGGCCTGGTGAACGAAATTTGAGTTAGAAAAAAAAATAGCTCAATAAAATGGATCAGCAGCAGTTCCCGTACCTCCGCCGTGAGACCAGCAAACTCCGCGAGACTTGGCACGGTTCTCGCACCCAGCCACCGTGCACTTGGTGGATCCACCTACACATGTTAATACGCAACGTTGCATGAGCAAATCATGAAGCCACCTTTTTTTCCGAGATCGTGTCATCCTTACCGTGCTTCCAGCACACGCCCAAATTTTTAGCACTGCTTGTGCACCCCACGATAGCACATCGCTTGCCGCCCTGTTATCAGGTTGTGTATTTGCACAGATGTTCATTCATCAGTTCGATCCCAAAGGACCAAAAGAGCGACTACAGTCCAAAAACTTACGCCGTGACCAATACAAAGTCCACGGTTCACCACGTAACGCGTGCAATTCTCAAACTTGCAGATGCGCGACTTTTTCACCGCAGCTTTCGGTGCAGCGACAGCAGGAGCTGGCACGTTCGCAGCTCTGTTCTCCGCCGCGCAAACACTTGAACCAACCGTGAGATCAGCTGCAAACGCATACAGTACAGCAAGACGAAGAAGGAAGCCAGCAAACACGCGATCAGTCCGTGCAAACACGGAGGTCGATGTCTCCATCTCTGCAAATCCAGACGAAGGCTTTCTTCGTCTACAAGGTTCATTGTTCAACGTAACGTAACGTACCGAAACTCGGAGCCTGGTCCTCGTCCGCGTTGCCCCCTAAAATGAAGGCGAGCGAGCTCTTACTGGCTGCAGTCGCGCGCCCCACGAGCGCCGCAGTTGCAGCCGCAGCGTCGTCCGTGTTCATGATGGCTGCCAGTCGGTGTCTGTTTGCAGCGAACTGCAGCGTTGGCATGGCTCTGGCATCCTGTCCGGACTCGTCGGCCGCTTGCTGTAGCATCGCTGCACTCATGTCGACGTCGTCGTCGCTGGCCGAGTTCTTCATGCAGGAGGGCGAGGGCTTGGGAGGGTCAAAGAGCAGCAGCATCCACGGGGCTGAGATAGGGAGGGACCAAAGGGGGAGGAGGAGGACGCACGACACACACACGCGCGCCACAGTACTCGGCTGCGAGTGAGCGAGTGGATGTATTTATATTCCTAGTGTGACTGACTGACGACTGCCAACTGTTCCGACAGCCAGCGCCAGCCGCTTGTTATCTGAATAATGGAGCGGGTCTCGCTGACACTTCGAGAAGGACTCAAGTCGCGTCTGTATAGCGAGCCAGAGAAAAGACCAACGGTGGTGATTGCTTTGCGCTGCGTCACCGTAGCGAACCACTGGTGTCCGCGTACGGATCCGCTATTGAGCGCGATACGGTACGCGTCCGACTTGGACTTTGTATGTGGGCCCAACGGATGGTGGAGCTTCGAAATCCCGCCCCCTCATACAAAAAACAAGTGGTTTAACCTAGGATCGCAGGATCGGGCTCGTCTCTGGCAGTCTTCGTGACGTAGCGCTCCGGATCGCTGCAGATGCCCAGTTCAGCATGACAGGCTCTTCATCTTCGGGCTGGGCTGGAAGATGGAAGCTTTGCTCTCTCTCTGCCTGAAAGCAAGCGAGTCGCTTGTTGAATGCTGCATTTCGATGCCTGCATGGGGAGCCACTTCACTGCGTTTGATTAGCCGAACAAGATTAGAAGGCACCCATAATCGACGCATAGACACTCGAAGTCGTTCAATTGTGGACCAGGTGTCACCCGCACTGACGAACTGGTAAAAATAACTTGGAGCCAAGTCACCGCAAAAATGCAACCATGTCCACTTTTGCATTTTACGCAGTATAATACGCATTGCATGCAAATTTGACAGAGCTATCCACAGAAGGTATCCATAGCAACACGTGCTGTTGACTATGTGCCCCTCCATCCGTGTGAAACAAGGTATGTTCGGACAGAGCTCGGACAGAGCATGGTCAATGCCGAACATCCCGTGCATGGATCTTCAAACGTCGTGGCAAGATTGATCCTGGCGATGGTGCCTTGGAGGTCTGTTGTCGACGTTCCAAGTGGCTGGATGGCGGCCGTGGCGCTGGCAGCAAGGGCCGACTCCAACCGCAGTGGCGAACTCCAGCGCGACACGCTTCATCTCAGCGCACTGGCTCGCGCAACTTGGACAGCGCGTATGCTGGCGTTCTCGTATCTTCTCCAGCATTCGGTCAGCAGTAGTGAGAACCTTGCACTCAAACGCGACTTTTGCCTGTTTCGCCTCGCTAGACTGGGAGTAGCTAGTGGTTGCTGAGAGTTTTGAAGAGGACAAACAGCGAAATGTTAGAGGGATGAATGGATATCCAGCACAGAATGCAAAGACTCGACCGATTCGCTGCCATCTCTTCAACTTGGCGTTCGTCCTGTCCAATTCGTGCTGGATATGTTGCATCTGCCGTGTGGTCTGCTCTAGCTGCTGTCGTCGACGCACCAAATCGTTCTCCAGCCGGAACGAATGGCTTGAAGTCATACGCTGAATCTGGTAGACACGGTCCAGCTCACTCCTCATCTCTCGCAGACGCTCTGGAAGACGCGACGCACTTCTAGGTGGCTCCTTGCGACTGGTGCAAAATGTAGCTTCGATGCTGCCATCTCGATTGCTGTGGCTTTGGTGTTCACAACCTCCTTCCGCCCTAGCGCCAATCGACAAATACAATCGAACTGCGCTCTGGGGACTAGCTCTGCGCCGGCAAACAGGACAAGCTGGACGCCTTGCTAGCGCTTGTTGGACACAAGTGTGGTGAAACACGTGGCCGCACACCAGGGCTGCTAACTCTTCTTCCATATTCTCAAGGCAGATCGCACACGTGTTGGCCACATCTTCACTATTCTCGCCCTTCCTTGGAGGTGAGCAGAAACTTGGATGCTCATACGAAGCAGCCCGATACAACGCCATGCCTCACGAGGAAGAACTTCTGAAGTGAGCAAGTTCCAGTCTACACGGAGTATATTCTGCCATCAATACGATGGGAGCAGACACCTCTCGCAGATGAACCTGCGTCGTGTCCCGTGCTGGCTGGAATATCTATCGTGGGCTTTCAACATTGGCCGATGGCATCATTCAAGGGATATTGTACTTTTTGGGTTGTATGTATACTATCTCTGCGTTCAGGCTTGCAGGCCTGCCTAGATGTGCAACATGGCTGCGATGTAGGACGCGCTGGGGCGTAGCGATGGATCGTACTGAAGACACGCGGCTGCTAGCTCCCGAACCATCGTGGGGCACTCGGGTGTGAATGTAAACATACCCATGAAGCTTGTGTCGTCGTTGCTGTGGGCGCCCAGCAGAGGAGTGGTTCGTCGTCGGTTTTCCTCCAGAGCAACGCTACGGGAACTATGCAGCGTACGAGAGCTGTTAGCGCTGGGCAAACTTTCAAGCTGGGTGGTGCGACGCCGCGAGTTATCCAGGTCACTGCCAGCAGTACTCGTTGATACAACCGTGCCGTCGGTGGAAAGAAGAGTACCGTTGTCCGTATCGAAATCGCCGATGGGTGTACGCATTCTCCACGAACTTCTGATCATTTCATCCGCTGTCTGGCACGTGTCCAGGTGTGCAAGCAGCACTCCGAACGCGTACATATCTGAAGATGACCGAGAGGGCTCGCCAATCAAGATTTCAGGAGCGAAAAATGCCTTGGTGGTGGAGTCGCCTCGGCGGTAGTACGACTGGCAACTGTAAGGTGATGATCCGTCCGTAGGGAGTGCGGCCTGCACTGGGTTCAACTTGCAGCCCTTTTTGGGGTCCACGAACACGCTTCTACCATTGAGTCCGTCATAAGTGACCATGTGCTGGCTGTGCAGGTACATGAGTCCACGCGCGATCTCAGCTGCTGCTTTCATCTTGAAGTTCTTCCAGTTGAGCTCCGAGCCAGAACTCCGGAGATATGCTTCTAGCGTGCCCAGCGTCATGTATTCACACACAGCAGTCATCGCGTGCCGTTCGTCCCAAACAAGTCCAGTAATCGAGAGCAGCTGGGGGTGACGCATTTGTGAAAGCGTAGGGACCATATCCAGAGCTGCCTCCACATCATCGTCACTGGTCTGAAGTTTCGTAACGAGCACCAAATGCGTACGATGCTCTGCCAGGGCGACGGTCACGGGGCCAGAAGTTGACAACTGGTTCAGCATTACCACGTCAGTGGCCGGAATCTCCTTGAACGCAGCCTTGCGCAGTCCGCCTCCAGTGTTATACTCGTTCAGCGATGCTTCGAGTTCTGTTGTCTGGACTGTACCGTTAGACACACCCATTCGTGCTCGCAGGCTTTTAAGGTTGACTTTCATTTTGCCGTCACCCGACACAAGCGAATCATGTTGCTCCTTTGCCGCCTTTTGCTTCCACCTCCTCAGGAGCACAACGCCACCTATCACGGCCAGAACTGTGAAGAACGTAAGCCCTAGAACTACAAACAGCACGACAGAGCTGCTGTTGCTCTCGCTAGCTGTGGAGGCAGTGCTCTCTTCCTTGGAACCAGAGCTGTTGATGCTACCGAGTCCGTCACCGTTTGTGTAACACACACTTTTGTCAGCCCACGATACAGCTTCGTAGCCTGTGGAGCAGCTTCCATTGACTGTCAGATCGGCTTCGAAAACGGGTAGTTCCTGCAAATACTGGAGCTGCGGGAGAGTGACGTGGGCATCCGAGATGGCGTTGCCTTGTAGATACAAAGCCGACAGGTTGCGCATTTCATAAATAATGGTGGGGATGTCAGACAGCTGATTGTCGCGGAGATCTCTGTAAGGAGCAAAATATCGGCGTTAGTATCTCATCGTCGGGTAAAGTCAATAGATACAAAGTGCACCTACAAGACGGACACCGACGTGAACGCGTGCGAGCCACGGGGATCAAACTGAGTGAGCTTTGCTCGCTTGATAATACTACGCAAAACAATAAATAGCATATACAAGTCAGAGCATGTCCACGAGAGAGCAAGAAGCTTAGAACTTACAGTGACTGAAGAGTGTCCGGAAAGATGTTCATGAGCATATCGCCGACGTCAACGTCTGAAATTACACTGTAAAATCAAAGCAACAACAAGACCGTCAGCTTGTGCTCGCAAAATACCAGAGCTTAGTCTCAAATCGAAGCACACTCACATTTGCTGAAGTGCTGTACCGCTGCGGAAAGCGTCCGACGAAAATGAGAGCGGGACAGTGATCCGCGAGCTCGCAGTCGCGCCTACGATCGTCCTGCAAATCACAGCAATACACACAATCACCAACGTCAGATGAGCTGCCACGCGTTCAAGCAGCACCTCCACCACGTTCCACATACAAGTTCTGCAAGGTTGATGGCAGCGTAAGGTCGTCAATCTTCTGGAAGACGGCGGTGTCCGCCTTGTCGCTCTGTGGCTGGTCGATATCCAGCGTCCACTGCGGCATGCTCCATCCAGCTGGCGTGTCCACTAGACACTGCACCTCGCACTTGCCCGAGGTCACGTTCGTCTTGCACGTAGGCATGTTGGCCGTCGAGCAACCCCGATAGAAGAAACTACCGTCGTTGTTCGTCTTGCTCCGGTCCTCTGCAGTCGAAGGAGCGTAGTTCACACAAAGTGAGGAGCTGCACGCTCCGTAGCAGCTACTCGTAAGTGTGCTCCGTTCGGGAGGGACACAGGCGTCGTTCGCAGCGACCACCGTCAACGCCGTCGCCACAAACGCTGCAAGCGTCCTAACGCTTCGCATTTTGCCAGTTTTCACGCGTTCCTGCTGCCGATTTCGCTGAAAAAACTCTGTGCCGTTGCACCGAAGCTGCGCTTTGAGCCTGCTGGCTGTCTTGCGTCGCTCTGGACGATCTGATTAACGCGACAACGAGGTCAGACATTATTTTTCTAGTGTGCAGCAGCGACTGTAACTGGCCTCCTACCGACAAGAAGCTGGTGGTTTTCGTGCGCTCACCACGAGCGAGAGTAGCAGCGAGTGAGGATTGACTTGATCCACGGCTGGAAGGAAGTCTTTGCGGCACACACGCTCGGACGTCGACGGTGGGCGAATGGAGCGGCACAGGTGGTGTCGGTCCACGGGCGCAAATGTCCCACTGCGCTGCGGTGGGCGACTTACGTGCATAGACAGGGCGTAAAGCCAGTGGCTTGAAATTCGTTTCACGGAATTTTGACTTGTGTTCAGTAAACTGCATAACGTTTGAGCCGTTATAAAGCAAGTTCAAGTTTCAGTTTTTGAGCTTCAGGCACAATGCTGGAGCCTGCACCGTGCGCTGTTGTTGCTGGAAGCCTTCCTGTTGCTCGATCGAAAGTAGCTTTGTTGTCGTCGTGGAGATCTTCCGGAGTAGAACCCATGCGTTTCGTGCAGTTGAAGCTCCGAAGCAATGACCTCTGGCCCTCTAGAATATAATACCAAGGATAATATTATACATGTACATTTTGCTATTAAAACAGCACGTATCGGCGGAAGGTATCAACAGGCTGCTGTTTCTCGAGCAAGGACATCTCCACCACGTTTAGCTCGCTACAGCATGGGATCAAACAATCTGTCCTCAGTCTCCGTGGAGGCACGATCACATACAGCTGGACGCCAACGTGCGGCTCCCGAACAAGGGTTTCGCGTGAGTGATGCGGCTGTCTTTCGTTGCACTACATGTATCACTTGTATCCAGGATTCATAGGAGCCACGGTCACCTCGAGACTGATCAAATGACCTGGTATTAATATTTCGCTGCTTTGGCCAGGATAGGCGTGCGTCTGTGCAGAATGTACACGTACAATAACAATGCTTTCAGCAGGTGGATCGCCTGCATTCCGCGTCCCACATCGACACTTTCGTTTCTAAGATGTGTATTCACATCAAATTAGGCCTGCTCTCATTTGGGACCGATTCTAAATTCGGACAGATTCTACTTTTTCGTAACGGTTGTTGATGCGCGTCACAGCTCCGATTTAGACATGGCTCCGCTATTTTCGTTGCCCTGTATGCAACAGGTGGTGTCCACCCCGCCAGCAGAGTGCGCTAGTAAAGCAGTGTGTGCCAGCCGTGCGTGTCAACGTTTTGCCAGCCACCATGAGCGCCCGGAGGTTGCGTGAAGCGACCAAGACAACACCTCGGAGTATCGCTGGTGCGTCGCGATCAATGGACGCTACAACCCACCCACGTATTACTTTGTCTGACTTACAAGTATTCTTGCCATTCAGGAACCCCACGCAAGGCGACTGAGAGCGAGCACGAATACCTTCGGAGATGTGTGGACCCGGTCCTAATGCCTCTGATCGAGTCGTTGCTGCTCTATCAGCCGGAGAGTGTCTATCACTTCATCCACGACTTCGTGGATGAGCAAAAGGCCAACCGCTTCACACACCACCCCAGGAGCGTAGGCTACGCCAAGAAGCTCACCAACCGCCGCAAGATGGCGGATTTTATGTCCACCAGCGTCATCCCAGTTATGGATGACCTGGCCAAACAAATTCTACGTGAGAAGCCGAACTCCGTGAAAGGTGAGCTTTGAAGACGATATACACTCACTCCTAAGCTGATCGCTGTACCCTTGTTCTATTGAAAAGCTTTCATCCGAGACGTGGTAGCTGCACGTATCGTTATCGAGTCTAGTGAAAGTCCAGAGGATCCGTCACACCAAGTTGAAGCCGACGTTCACTTTCGAGTAAATGATCACATCTTGTGTCGGTATAAGGGCCGACCAAGATTCTTTCCCGGCACCATCACTGCCATCGACGAGAATGGTACTTTCACGGTCTTGTACGATGACGGAAAGACAGAGAGCAATGTCCACCACATGTGCCTGAAGCTGCATCCAACTCCAGGTGCCAGCGATACGGCAGCAGCACAGAAGCTGGCAACCGAAGAACTTGAAGACAACCAGGAAATGCCGAAGATCACCCGCACAATGGAGATCGTACTTCTGATCATTGGTGTCGACGGAGCAGGGAAGTCTACACTTCTATCCACTCTGCAGGGAGATCTGGATAAGGAGCACGTGCCAAGTGCAGGCTTCACATCTGCCACATTCCAGACTGAGACAGGATCCGCTACATTCTACGACCTTGGCGGTGGCCCAGCGTTTCGCAACGTTTGGAAGGAATATTACGCCGACGTAAGTGCCGTGATTTTGCTCATGTTTTCTGCTGTATTACATCGATATTAACGTTTGGATGTGCTCAGGTTCATGGTGTTATCTTTGTGGTCGACTCCTCAAGCGAGAATTCGATACTTCAGGCTGCGAACGTGCTCGAAGAATCGATGGCCAATGAACTTATGATCAACAAACCGTTGCTAATGTATGTAGACGCTGGTTTCAATGTTTACATATTGCAATGACGCGACTTACTCATGAACTTGTGTGCATCGTGAAGTTTTGCCAACAAACGAGACCACTCCGACCCAGTAGCAGAACAGGAGATGCAGAGCTTGCTACGTCTAAACAAGTTCCCCAGTTCGAAGGTCGTACCCTGCGTAGCCAAGCCAGCAGTCTACAGTGGTGCTGTAGACGAACGTCTGGAAGCAGGTCTTCAATGGCTCTTTGACCAGGTTCACAACGACTTTGACACACTCTACGACCGCGTTCAGCACGATCTTGCTCTGAAGAAGAAGCTTGACCAGCAACGCCGGGATGAGCAACGCGCTCGCGTCTCACGTTGGAAAGAAGAGCGTGAACTCAACCAAATGCGTACGCATGACAAGCAGTGTGTCGAAGAGCAACTCACTTTGAAGGCTGCCGCAGATAGTCCGGAAGAAGCTGTGATATACTGCTCGAACTGCAGTACGGCACCTGCAGTAACGAAGTGTGCAGCGTCCAAATGGATGCCTGTATGCGAAAACTGCGCAACAGTTCTAAGAAGTCAGTCCGCATAAGCACGAATTGAAATTCTGGACTATTAAACCACTTCAGCAGCTCTTGGATTTCTAGGGAGCTCCTGCTCGATACCATCTCCTATCTTCGCTTCTTGCCGCCCTTCATACCGCGACCACACTGTCCTCCATCCTCTTCTTCCGTTTTCGACCGCGCACTGCTCACAATCTTCTCTACATTCTCCTTCTTCTTGTTCTTACGCATCTCCTTGCGTTCGCGACGCTTCTCGGCTGCCTTTTGCTCCTTTTCAAGCCGCACACTTTCAGCCTCTGCCTTCTTACGCGCAGCTTCATCATCTGCTTCCTGCTGCTCAGCATCGTCGTCCTTGGCATCGTTCTGTTCCATTTTTGTGGACGGTTCGGCAGAAGCGTCATTGTCACCATTTGCTTCACGCTTGGCCTTGCCGAGAGCGATTAGCTCCTCCTGCAATTCTCTATCCATTTCGTCGTCCAAAATGCTGAGGTCACTAAAATCACCGAGTTCCTCCTCTTTTTCGCGATGCTTTTTCGACGTTAGGTGGTTCTGCAACTGCTTCGTAGACTTGAAGGTCTTACTGCACAAGTCACAAACAAGCACATCTGCATCCATCTTTTTTCGGAACTTTTCGAGTTCCTGCTGGATGTCCCTGTCAGCAACACGGCTAGTCTCCATGTTGTTATCAGCCCATAGCTTCTCCTGTTGCTCCTGAAATGCTCGTCGCTCAACATCATACGCCGCCTGCTTCTCGCGTTTCCTCGCCTCTTCCTCAATGCGTCTCTGCTCCTTTTCCTGCTCTTTTTGCTTCTGGAATGCTCGTACGCGCGGATCCCGACGACACACGAAATCCACGAGCTCCCGCACTTCAGTAGTAAACGCCTTCTTCGCAGCATCCCGCAACTTCTTGTTCTCCTTCTCCATTGCTCGTCTCACCAATCTCGTGGGTGCATCAGTCGTTTTGTACTCGTCCACCCACGCAAAGCTGCGCTGCGTCGTGTAACTCTTCCAGTGCTGGTAGAAGTAGTTGACACCGTCCATCGACGTGTTAGCATCTCCGAGCTCCGGTGCAGCTTCGGACCTTGAGCCATCGCCACCATCCACATCCAGTCCATCAATCTGTCCACAAAACATTCATTAGCCCTGCAACTACGCAGCATTAAACTGCAGCACAGCGCACCTTGGTGAAGAGTTCGCCGTACACGGAGTAGAAGTTCTTTTCGTCCGTGCCAAAACCCGAATAGACCGACGCGCTGAAGTACCGGAACAGGTTGAACTCGTCCTCGTCTTCCTCGTCGTCGTTCCCGTCTCCGCCGCGCAGAATCTGCTCGCGGTGCTCGTCGTACCATTTCTTCTCGTGCGGGTCGCTCAGCACTTCGTAGGCGTTCTGGATGGTCTGGAACTGCTCCGTGGCCTCCTCGCTCGAGATGCCGTTCTGATGGTGCTTGTCCGGGTGCCACCGCAGCGCCTGCAGACGGAAGGCCTTCTTGATCTCCACCGCCGACGCATCGCGCGCAATGCGCAGCACTTCGTAGTGGCAGAGCATGGTTATAGGATGAATGACGCACGCACGGACCAGCAAAAAAGTGTAAATGTGCATGTATAAAATAAGCATGGACTAAAAAATAGTCCTGTTCTGAGGTCTTCGGCTTGCGTAGACTCACGTGCAGGTAGAGCATGTTGATCATTGTCTCCCGCCTGTCTTCGTTTTCCTCATTCTTCTGGTTGTCAATAGTCACTTCTGGCGGAATTTGACGTCCAAGTCCACCAATGGCAGCGGATGAATAACCCACAGTTCCAAGCCAGACTCGCGCCAAAGGCGACAGGAACGGATAGCGCTTGCGATTATCTCGCCACCACTCGAACGGGTCCGTTATGCGCGTCTTGCGTCGCTGATGATCGGCCAGATACGTGGATACCTCATCCGCCACGTAGATCCTCGTCTCCTCCATTTCAACGTCGTCGGTCGACCGTGCATCGTCCTCTTGCAGCAACCTGTTCATCATTCCTTGCGCGGGAGCAGCCTTCCGATACAAGTCAGCGGCATGCCCTGCCAACGCCAACGCGCATAGCTCCTGCTTGTCCTCTCTGATATGTTCCATCTTGGCGTACCGTGGATCCAGAAGAGAGCACCACAACAACTCTGACAGCAAAGAGTCAAAGTTTGTGCTGATACCTTCCAGAATGTTTCTTTGAAGCACCAGCAGATCCCGACTAATCTCCGTCGCACCGAAGTCCATCGTCAATTGATAGTGCTCGATCAATCCTGCCAACGCGTTTTCTTGGTTCAATTGCTGCTTGATAACCACCAGGCGGGTCATGAACGGAAGTGTGCGAGCTTTTTCTTTCGTGGTAATTTGCCGAACCTCACGCAGCGTGCGCAATAACAAAAGCAGAGCTTCCGCTACAAACCACATCTTCGCAGTAGGCTCCGTGATGGTTGGAGTGGATGAAGAGGCAAAAAAAGATTGATCGAGGGTCTCCAGACCATCAACTCGGTCAAGAAATCATACACCCCATCCCACGAATTGCAATCGGTTTGCCGAATCTTCAGGCTGGATCACTGCCCAAATATCAGGGAACGCTTGGCGTTGAGTTCCGTAGCGACTTGACAAATCATCTTGTCGTTGTTGCTCAGAAGCAAGGATAAGTTTTTCATCGAGAGCCCCCCCCCCTCATAACATCCTTTACCAGCTTGTCCACACCTCCATCTCCTGTATTCAACACAGCCCAGAGAAACGTGGCAGGCTCGAAAGCCGCGTTCAAGTGGTGGCACAGCAGTACCAGGTATAGCTGTCGTACTGCGATTGCCAGATCTCCGCAGAGAGCGAGAAATGCTCCACCTCCTTTCCCACCCACAGCATGGTTCAAACCGCCACTCCGCCGCCTTGTGCTCCAC
Organism: Phytophthora podocarpi; assembly: GCA_001314375.1. Classification (NCBI taxonomy): domain Eukaryota; phylum Oomycota; class Peronosporomycetes; order Peronosporales; family Peronosporaceae; genus Phytophthora; species Phytophthora podocarpi. The sequence continues at coordinate 109,254 of LGSN01000003.1, forward strand.
AATACGAAAGATAGTATCTCGGTTGGGCAACTCAACCAATCCTCCCGAAAGGCACCTGATGAGCGCAATAAAGCTAGACTCGACCACAGTCGACCGCCGCTCTGCCACACACACACCGAATCAGCAGGTCCATAGCCTTCGGGTCTCCGGAGTAAAGACTTGCTAGCGCATCCGTTCGCTTCTTCTTGGCCACAGGTTGACGCGAACTGTTGCTGGTGTCTCTGCTCTCCATTGATCCCCCTCCGTCCGTCAAGGACTCGAACGACGAGAGCTTCGCCGCTCCACTGATGGTTGTTGCTGCCTGCTCCCCTTCTCCTCCGTCTCTGTCTGCGCGCCAAACGTCTCCAGCTCTCGCGGGTGCTTAGTTATCATGTGGTTGCGCACCAAAGCGCTGGATCCTTCCTGAAGGGAAAAGATGCGTTGCATCGTAGACAATAGGTGTCCACGGCGTCGTCACTGCTCCAACTCGCCAGTCTAGGGGGGGGGGCGGCCGGGAGGCACAACCAGCTTGATGAACTGTCAGTACTCGGGGCGCCGGATGCGCGGACACGTGAAGAGCGTCAGCTCGCCGTGCTTGAAGGCGCTGGTACCAAATTTGCAAATCAAAAGAGTGAGTCGCCAAATACTACCGGTAATACCGCCAGCTTAATAAGTTCTACCGTACCGGTATCAACAATAACATACCGGTACTGTACACAAGTGCTCATTTTTGAGGTCTCACTGATACCAATTTTGTATCAGACGCATAATTGATCTTCATGTTGCAGCGAAGCAAGGTGAAGGACGACGGCGCGGCTGCAGGCGCCACCGCCGCGGCCACCATCTGCGAACTGTGCGACTTGTATACGCGAAACGACCTGGATGGCAAGTGGGCGGAGCTTGCGGCAGTCTACGACGTACGTTTTACTTCCACTAACGTTAGCAGCGCTTGCAGATCCGACACTCACTGTTGATTGACGACGTCCACCTCTGTAGCAACGCCGCAACGTCGACAACTTCCGCGAGATTCTGGATCTGAGCGCCCCCAGCTCGCGGATGGGCGACCTGAACGGCTGGCACCTGGAGCGCATGGCAGTGGGCGAGTTCGAGCCTGGAGCAGGCGCCAGCGCGAACGACTTGGCGGAGATCAAGCGTGAGAGCCGCCTGGTCAAGCAGACGCTGATGAAGGTGATGGCCAATGGGCGCAGCTTCCAGGCCAAGCGAGATGAATTGGAGGCAGTTATGGCCAAGCAGCGTGAGGCGCTGACGGTTGAACTGACGGAAGCCAAGGAGTTCCTGGGCCAGGCACATCTGCTGAACGCCTGCGACTCGGCTGCTATTGAGGTCAGTGAGCCGGCACCTGTGGAAGAGCGACTGCGCGCCACAGTGAAGCACCCGGAGCTATCACCGACGGTCGATCTCAGTAAAGAGCCGTCGATCTGAGTATGAAGGGTTTAGGTTATTGTAGTGGAGACCGCAGAAAAGAATGAAAACAGGGCGATCGATACACGAGTGCATTCCTCCAGTGCTTCCCAAACTCGGTCACGCTCTATCTGTAACTGTACCTTGGTTTGCCTCCTAACTGCATACGTCCCGTGCCACTTGTCGAACTGCTGCTACTTCTCTAGTCGACGTGAAGACGTTCCTCAAGGTACTTGACGGCGTCCTTCGTGATGATCAGCAGGTCCTTCTGCAGGATCGAGTAGACGTTGATCTTGGTCTGCGGGAGCGTGTCCACGTACGGGATGTTGCGCGTCGCCAGCACGAAGCTTGAATCCACCTCCTCGCCGCCCACGAACAGCGCGTGGTCCCAGCCACGGCCACCCAGCAGCTTCTTCATATCCTTCGTCTTGGTAACCTGCTCGCAAGTAACACCAAAAACAAACAAACAGTTCACCATGTCAACACAAACCACACCATCACCACTCAGCAACAACAACAACGTACGTCGACGTCCAGCGAGTCCACGACGGCGAGCTTTCCCTCACGGAGCTTGGTGGACAGTGCCACGCGCAGGCCCATGGCGCGCACCTTCTTGGGCAGGCTGTACGAGAAGTCGCGCAGCACGGGACCGTGCACGCGGTAGCCTCCGCGCCACTGCGGCGCGCGGATGTCGCCCACACGGGCGCGACCCGATCCTTTCTGCTTCCACGGCTTGCGCGTGGAGCCACTCACCTCGGAGCGCGTCTTGGTCTTGTTGGTGCCGGCGCGACGGCACGCTAGCTGCCAGCGCACCACGCGCTGCAGGATGTCCACGCGGTCGGGGGCTCCGAACACCTCGCCGTCCATGGTGACAGAGCCCAGGTTCTGCGCGTCTTCGCCCAGCGACAGCAGCTGCAGCTCCAGGTCGCCCGTCGGCGTCACCTTGACCTCCTGCGCCGCCGAGATTACGCGCGGTGGAGGCATCGGCTTCTCCTCGGCCAGCGACAGGTTGGTCGGCGCGGCGGCCGTCTGCGTACTGGCTGCGCGCACCAGATTAGCGCGCGGAGCCGACACGGTCAGCGCCGCCACGCCGCGCAGCAGTCGGTTCATCCCCACGGTCGCCATCGCTACAGCTCCCCTTTTGTGATGCTCTCGATGGATGGCGTTGTGTGGTCAATTCAAACACCCAAATCGGGCTTTTCAACATGCTTAAACAACACAACGGATTTTGAAATAAAACACAAGATGCTTTTTTTCTGTTTCATATACATATGGTATACAAAATTATACACATACTTTCTCCAAGTGGTTATTTTCGGATACGGGGCTGCTGTGGGTGACATTGAAACGAGGTAGAAGTCACTAAAAACGTGAGCGCTCATCGGCAAAAAGTCAGACGCACTTGCGGCATCTTTCCCCTTGCTGAAGCGAGCGCTGCCTCGATCCCAGCATGGCGACGCAACGGAGAAGCACCGCTCCGCGTGGGGACGGCAGCTTGACTGCCATCTGCACGCTCATCGAGCGCAGCAACCTGGACCGCAAGTCCAAACTCGACAGCACCGGTCGCATCTGTTACGTACGACGAGAACTATGTACCCCTCTCTCCTGCCTCCCCTACTAATAGCCCCTCTCTACTGTGAACAGGAGCTGAAGAACGATCCGTTGCTGCTGGACAGCTTCCCTATGGAGCGGCTCATGAAGGCCATGCGTCGTCTGGTGTGCGACTCGGACACGTCCACGCGCGCGGGGGCGCTGCGGGCCCTGCGCTACGCCATCAGCAGCAGCGACAGTATCAGGCACTTCGTGGACCTCAACTTGCCGGTGTTCGTGGTGCGCTCGCTGGAGCGCGAGCAGAAGCACTTGGCGGAGCGGGTGCAAGCGCTGAAGGTGGTGCGGAGGGTCATGGAGATCGATGCCGCTCAGATGCCGACAGGTCTCGTGGCGTCGTTGACGGCCGTCGCTGGACACAAGGACGACAATATGCGACGAGTGTGTTTGGAGACGCTGCGAGAGCTGGCACTACTCAACGTGGAGGTCGTGGCGGAGGCCAACGGCACGAAGATCCTGGTGGACGCCATTCTGGAGCCGTCATTCCAAGATCTGGCCGACTCGCTGCTCATGACGCTGCTGCTGATTCTGAACGAGCCATCCACGCGTAAGTTTATTGAGCCATTCGTGGACTCACAGGTGCTGTTGGCACCGTTTACAGATACCGATCTGCCAGCAGGGAACGAGCGGAGACAGCGATGGATGGCCAGTCGTAACGCCATCGTGACTATGATGCGGTCATGGACTGGAATGGTGGTGCTTACGAGCAACCCACAGGGTCTGCAGTCTCTCATTCAACTGCTAGTGCGACCGGTGGGCGAGGACGTACAGAAAGCAGTCTTGTCCACTATCTGCGAGATCTTTTACAAGAAGACGGGCTTCGACAAGTCGGCAGCCGATGCAGCAGCAGACACACCAGCTCTCCCTGTGAGTCTGTCGAGCGCAGAGCAATTGCCACTTGCAGTCAACCACAATCTGCTGGACAACTACACAGTAATCATCCTGCTGGCCATGATTCACTGTGGCATTTTGGAGGCACTGGTGACTCTAGGCACGGGTCCGTCTCGAGCATTGGCCGAGCCAGCAATGGACCTGCTGGCTGATATTTTGCGTATGGCCTCACGCTTGCTACCAGACCAGCACTGTGCGTCGTTACTTGCACTTCCGCGGCTAGTATCGTCCACCTCGCTCACGACTACGACAACGATGTCTCTCGGAGATCATGCTAAGAGTCTTTCGGAGCGCCTACAACGTGAAAAGTCGATTCGAGCTAGTGAGATGCTGGGTGAGCTGGCTAATGCTGTCGGCGCCAATTCGGGCAGCATTGCCACGCGGGGTGTGTCGTTAGTTTCGTATGGTGGCAGCGGTGTTAATGGTGTGCAGCTGGCATCCGAGCTCCTGCGCGACACGAATCGACCGTCAAATCTACTGGCCCTGCAACAGATTGCAGGCGTAGTGCGTCTTCCATCATCTAGTGGTGGTGGTGGTATTGGTGGAACTGGCGGTGGCTCTGCTAACTACGCTGTGGCGGCTCCTTCAACACAGCGTGGCACGAAAAGTGCGACGGCGCAACTAAAGGATAGCTTAACTTCGCGAGAGTTGATGGTTCTCGAGCTGAAGCAATCGCTGGATGCACAGATGGACGACAGTACCTTTAAGGATATGCTGCACAACCGCGCACGCGTACTGACGGACAAGAACTACAAAAACTGGAACTGGGATATCATCTCCGAGATGCTCGAGGGTCCACTAACAAACCCGCAGCGGCTCTCAGAAGCTATGAAAACCAAATTTTTCAAGCGTCTGTCAGGTTTCTTCCGTTGCGATCAAGGCAACAAGGGTTATTTCTCCAACCTGTATTGGATCCCAGACCACGTGCCTTATCTGCGTCCGGCCTGCCAAATGTATACGCTACTGTTGAATCACCCTGAAGGTTTGCTCTTCTTGAAGACTGACCGTCGTGGTCAACTGCTTACAGAGATTTCGTCAGCACTAGAGCTGGAGGCTCGACCTGAAGCTGCTATCGTGGAGTCGCACATTGGTGTGCTTAAGGCGCGCATGTTTTCACCTGACTATGTATCGCGGCGTATGCTGCGCGAGTATTTCACACTTCTGGGACTGATGAGTTCGAGCAAAGAAGGCCTCAAGATGATGGAGCAGTCAAACCTGTTCCAGCGGCTCTATGTCATGGGGACTACTAAGGGGCATGACTTCCTGTGTCGTCTCATTCTAGCCAACCTGGACTACTCTGTTGACGGCAGCTCCCGCAAGCTGCTCCAGTCTTGGATGATGGAGGGTTCTAAGGCACTGCGTCTGTATGCGACCTGTTTGTTGCGCGCGTTGCTGCGTTCGGAGGTGGCGGATTTTGATAAGTGGGGTATCGATGCGTTGGTGACACAACTCACACAGGAAGCAGAGGTCGCCAAGGCTGCCCTGAGTGTACTGGAAGAAGCTGCCGAGACGCCTGCATGCCTTCTAGCGATGATTCTGAAGCGACCGATGAAGCTTATTCAGCTAAAGGACAAGCGAGCCGAGTCTTTGCTTCTCAAGTCACTCTCGCTTGCTGAAGGACTAAATTTTCTCCGCGACACAGGTGACTGGATTCCGCGCACTCTTGCCGCCTGGCGCCGTGAGAAACATATTTCATACGTGCATGCCGTGGAGCACGCGCTTTTCCGTGGCTTACATCGTGATGCCGCTGGACGTGAACGTGGATCAAATAGTAACTCGACCAACACGCGTCAAACGTGCTCCCCCACTCCCATCCCGGTGAATGTGCCTATGAAGCGGGGCGGCGGCGTTGGACTCAAACCGCCGAGTGGTGGAAGCAGTCAACGATCTCTATGGGGGCTAGATTGGCTGTATCGTATGCCGTGGAACATGGAGGTAAAGATTGTGGGCCCCCCAGGAAGTGGTCCTCCGTCGAGCCTCATTTTGGAAACGTATATTGATGGTGCGATGCGCGACGAGGATGAGACTACCGGCATCGACGATGAACTTCGCATGAACTCGATCCGTGTCAAGGGAATCGTTGTAGACGCGCGCAATATGCCACAACCTGTTGTCGTGAACTCACAGCAAACATTGCAAGCTTGCTTGTTCCTGGGCACACAACCAGTAGATCGGCGCGGATTTACGAAGCCTCCTCCGCAGAGTAATGGAGGTTTCGTGTCCACGAGTGGATCGGCCAGCGGCGGTGGGGCTGCTCTTTCAAGCGATACACAGCAGAAAATGTTGCGCGCGCGGTCGGCGTCGAACTCGGCTGGAGGAAGCATGGACCGCACCTCGGAGACAATGATGTCTTCGTCGCTGGACTTTGCCGATACTGGATCGTCTTCGGTTGACGCAGCAAAGGAAGAGAACAAGGATTGGAGCTCGTGCCAACCAGAGCAGCGCTCACCCCAATACTTGTCGGCGCCAGAGTGTTCACTGTGTGCCCCTGGTGAACGTGCTGTGTGGAACTTCCGTGTAGAAATGGACTCTGCTGCGGGTACCAACACTTCAAATGGCAGCGTAAAACGTCTTCTGCTCAAGTCTGTCGAATTTACGCTGCAATTGCTCCCTCTTCGTCCGCGTACAGTGCCACTACCGGTACACTTGTACGGTGAGTTGGCAAAAACCAGTGCCGGCTGCCAAATCCTGCACGCATCTGGGCATTTACCGGAATTCCTCGCATGCCTGCGAGATGCTGCGAGCGTTCCGCTTGAAAAGCGTGCTGCACTGTGGGCGCTTGGTCACGTGTCTGCCACTCCACGCGGTTATGATCTGCTGAGCCACTACGCACAAGACTTTGTGGAGATGATCGTGAAGCTGGCAACCGATTCGCCGCTCGTATCCATTCGCGGAACATGCTTCTTCGTGCTGGGCTTGCTTGCGCGGTCACCTGCAGGCCGGCGGCACCTGGCGCGTCTTGGATGGGATGCCCCGCGTGATGCGTCTCGTACATCCATTGCTGTCCCGCAAAACTGCACTTCTCTCTTTTTGTGGCCACCATCTGGATCGTCGAATCCCTGCCCATTGACACAGACGCCTGGCGCGTCACCCTTGCAGCGACTGCTAGTGCGCAGGCGTGACAAAATGCCCAAGGAGTGGAATGAAGTACTGCGCTTTGTTGCAGATCTGAGTAACCACATCACCCAGAAGGAGGCACATGCTTCTCTCAACAAGCTGCGTTCATCGAGGTCCGAGTTGTTCGAAGAGCCGGTGCTGTTGATGTACGTGCATGCGCTATTGGAGAAGTACAGCTACCGTTTGGCTCTACGCCAGTTTGTGCTCAACGCGTTTGACCGAGCGACGCTGACTGATGAAGTGCTTGATACGCTACGGATTGAGGAGGAGGAGGAGCAGGGCAACCAGACGCGTCAGCGTGTACCAACCGGACGAGAGCTGCGGCGGCGTCGCTCGTCACCTTCGATCCCTTCATTTACGGCCTCGGTCCAGTCACTGAACGCCGCCATGCAGGCTACGTCTGGAGTCTCGCGCATGTCGTCCATGCAGAACGTTCTAAGCACTGGTGGCAACATGGGCGACCAGCGTTCAACGATGCGGCTGAACGCGCACAACGACCCCATCGATCGCACTGTACTGCTCAAGCGCAGCCGCAAGCGCTCTGCTTTCTCCGAGAAGACCATCGTTGTCGGTGCTCCTGAAGCTGTTGTGTAGGTACGTAGGTCTTTGAGGCTTGCGTAACTAACTACATGTAGACGAGCTTGCCATTTCAATACGTAGCCAAGTCTGTCATCATTGATCTCTATCGTGTAGTCCATCTACAAAAACCTCCCAGAAGCCATGTCCATGAGCGAGTCGCCCATGTGCAGCACCTCCAGCTTGCACAACTTCACGTTGAGACTTGTGCACATGGTGATGGCACCCCACAGAGTCTCCAGTCCGCCACGCTGGACGCGCAGCAGTGCCGTGCTGGGTTCGTTACTGTTTGCAGCCATTTTCTCGAAGGACAAGACGTCGAACTCACTTGCCGACGCCACCACGACACCGAATGCTGTCTTGAGCGTGTTGTCAATAGCGAATTTCAGCTGCTTCACGTCGGCTACAGGCACGGACCCGTCCTCGGAGAACCTGGCAGTATTAAAGCAGAACAATTAGGCACGACTGCCAGGATGTATTAAGCATTATGTAGCTGCCAACAAGGCATACATGGCGATCTTGAGGTAACTGTGTTCACTATGCAGCGAGAACTTGTGGTGAGGTGTCGCCATTGTGTCGCCGTAGCTCTTCGAGTGGCCACGCAGACCTCTATCCCTGTCTGTGGCCAATAGAAGGCCAGAATTCTCTACCGATAGCCAATTAGAAGCGCCAAAAGCGCCATTTGCGATCCGGATAGATCCGGATAAAAATGATCGCGACTGATGTAGCCATCAGATTCTACAGCAAAATGGCTACAGTCTACTTCAACATCAGTTCAAATGTTTCTCTTGTTTGTTGTTGTTGTGGGCTCTAAAACAATAAGGAGGAGAGATTTGCTCTATCTTCCGAAGTGACTACCTACTTGGACTGAGTACGCGGGCGGCGAGCGGTCTTGGGTCGACGCGAAGGTGTTGACTGTCGACGGGAGTGGTGCTGGCTGTTACGTGGCGTTGTCGTCTCCGAATCCTTTGAGGACGTGGAAGCGGTCGAGGAGTCCTCGCTACTTTCTGTACTCAACAGAACACGGCGGGACATCTTGCCGGAAGCCCCGTCCTGCAGGCACTCGAACTCCATATCTTGTCCCTCCGACACCACGTCGCGGATGTTGGTGACCTTGTCGCGCGAGAGTTCAGAAATGTGCACGAAACCACGCTGACCAGCAGAAGACTCGAGGATCGCACCGAAGTCCATGACCTGCGTCACCCGCATGGTGTAGCGCTCACCCTTGCGGAAAAAGAACGACCGGCCCTTGTTGGAGCCCAGGTGGTCATTGTCACGACTGTTGCCACAGTCGTTGCTGTTGCCGTTGTTGTTGTTGTTATTGCCACGAGGGCCAGAGTTGGCAAGCCCAGCGAGTTCTGTGCGCAGCCACTCGCGAGCTTTGTCAGTGTCTTCAGCTGAGCCAACGACACGCACAATGCCTTCACGGCGATCCACGATGCTGATAGAGACGTTGAAACGCGATTCCAGGTCGCGAATGTTTTTACCTCCGACACCAATCAGCGCACCGATCATGTTCGTGGGAATCATGCACTCTACGCTCATGTTCGGCAGTCCACTGCCACTAGCCTTCAGGTTCTCGCGTGGTTCAGCGAGTTCGCTGCTCATGCGACGGAGCACATGTAGGCGAGCCTGCTTGGCTTCGCGCAGTCCCTCCTTCAGCACAGGAAGCGGCACGCCACCAGGAAGCTTCACATCCAGCTGCAGTGCCGTCACACCAGATGTCGTACCTGCCACCTTGAAGTCCATGTCACCATAGTGGTCTTCAGAGCCAAGGATGTCGGTCACCAACTGGTAGTCACCTTCTTCAATACGCTTCTCTTGACCAGCAAACGGGTCGCCCGCAGTAACAAGACCAATGGCAATACCTGCAACTGCACGGCGAACGGGAACACCGGCGTCCATGAGCGCCAGCGAGACACCACACACTGTAGCCATAGACGACGAACCGTCCGAGCCCACCACCTCCGAGGTCATGCGAATGGTGTACGGGAACTCAGTGATAGACGGCAGAATAGGCAGAACGGCCTTCTCTGCCAGAGCGCCGTGGCCGATCATGCGTCGATTGGTGCCACCCACGCGGCCAGTCTCATTCACACAAAAGGGCGGGAACTCGTAGTGCAGCATGGCATTTTTAAGCGGCGTAGGAGCATTAGGCTCAGCCTGCTCACGCGCTTCATAGAGCGCACCACGGAGACGAATACCACGTTCCAGAGGTCCCAACGTCACGGAACACAGTGTCTGCGTCTCGCCACGAGCGAAAAGGGACGAACCGTGGGCCATCGGCAGCGCACCAGCTTCCATCTCTAGCGGACGCACGATGCGAACCGATCGACCATCGAGTCGCACGGGTTTGTTCTTCGCGCCCTTCGTCTCCTTCGCCATTGTCAAAATACGCTCACGCACCACACGCTGGAACGTGTCATGAGCTGCACGCTGAATAGCCGCATCATCCACAGGGGGAGACGCGTTGGCATGGTGCTGACGCATGCCATTGAGCATCTTGCTGTAGACTCCACGCTCTCCTCGTTGACGAGCGAGTTTACCAACGCGACCACTGGCGATGAACGCCTCGGCATCCTTGCGTCCCAGCTCCTCGGCCTTGGCCCAAACTTCTGGTGCAATGTACAGCGGCGAGTACACGCGCTTTGGCTTTATGTGTTCTCCAGCAAGTTTCTTCTGCGCTTCAATTGCCGGCAGCACATTCGCCTGCGCCAAATCCAACGCCTCATCAAGACGCGCCTCGGTCACCTCGTCGCCCGAGGCTTCAACCATAACGGCACGTTCAGCTGTACCAGCATAGAGTACATCCAGCGTAGCGGCATCACGCTGCGGGGCAGTGGGGTTGACCACCAGCTGGCCATCGACCTCAACGACACGTACGCAACCAACCGGCCCATTCCACGGGATGTCCGACATAGTCAGCACCGCCGACGCCGAGTTGACAGCCACCACGAGCGGGTCGTTGTTGGGGTCGTACGACTGCACCGTCGCCAGCACCTGCGTGTTCTCGCAGTAGTCGCGCGGGAACAGTGGGCGGATCGCGCGGTCAACGACGCGGGACTGCAGCACCTCCTCGTCGCTGCCAGTGAACTCGCGACGCTTCTGGTTGTCCGGGATGAGACCCACAGCGTACGACTTGACGCGGAAGTCCACCGTGAGCGGCAGGAAGTCGCGCTGGGCTGATCCGCCGCCGGCCGACGGGTTGCCATTGTGGTCGCCGCTCACGACCGTCGTGAGCAGCACTGTGCGACCGCACGAGGCCAGCACGGCGCCATCCGCGAGCTTGGCGAGCTTCCCCACGGTGTAGGACGTGGCGTCCGAGCTGCCGACCACCGGATTCTCTTCCTCCTTGGGCTGCTGCACCTGATTCTGATTCTGATTCTGATCCTGCTTGGGCTCTGACGACGCTTGTGCTTGTTGCACCTTGGCGGCCTCCTCCTCAGCCGACGGCTTCTTGGCGCCGAACAGGAAGTCACGCAGACCCAGAAACCCGCGCGACTGCGGCGCGGCGCCTGCGACACGAGGAACACGGCATTGAGCTGCGGTGATGTTGGCGCGGCGAGCCACGGCCGCGGCCGGCAGTCGACGAGCTGCGGTGGACAGCATCTTGATGCGGATGACCGATGTGCGGCAATGGTGGCTCGAACACCAACAGTCAAAATGACGTTAGTGTGTGCCACATAAGGTCAGCGAAACCAACCGTCTTTGTGCAGCTAATCGACCAACACAAAGAATGCAATTTATACCTTTAACGTTTGTAATCGGTTGTCAAGTAGCACAACTTTAAGGACTTTGTACTGGTTGAATAGCGGATTGGTGGAGTTCGCTTCTTCCCAGTCACAAACCGAAAGACCAGTCCGTCCGCAAAGCGCTGACCGACTCCCGCCTCCCCCCTTTCAAGACCCCCAAGACCAGATCAGCAGCATGGGCACTCGAGTGTACGTTGGCGGCCTCCCGCGCGACGCCACTTCGCGCGAGATCCAGGACGGCTTCAGCCGCTACGGCCACGTGTCCAACATTTGGGTGGCGCGCAACCCGCCTGGCTTCGCTTTCGTGGTGAGTTGAGCTGCTCTTCCTCTTCGGCGCGAAGCCTCGCTTGCATGATGATGGCGCACCGACGTTGCCCCCCCCCCCCTCTCCCTCCCTCTACTCTCCCTCTTTTCCCTCTCCGCACTACCCTGTCGGCACTGCGGTTCAACCTCGACGTCGACGTTGATTCCAAGCACTCGGCGGTCTGTCTGTGACAATGTGTGTGTCTTTTGTATAGATGTATGTTGTATACTATACGTGTGTATTCATGTATACACGTTGAACGGTGACCGCCGCTGCCGAGCCTCCCGTGTGATGATTATGGTCGCCTCGTTGAGCTCTGCAGACTCTGGGTTGGTGACAACTTCGTCTGCTGCTACTCTGTGGGTCGCTTCGCCGTCTCCGGTGCTTCCTTCTACTGCTGGAGGGAGAGTTAGAGAATCAACAACGTGCCATCATGCTGCGCTTCGCCTCGCTTCGTGTCGCACCATCATCATCATCTTCTCCCTCGCCTGCAACCGATCCGAACCATACCAACCAACGCCTCTCCATCGTCGTCCTCCCCATTCCTGCTCCTCTTCACCTCTTCTCTAGGATTTCGAAGACCCGCGTGACGCTGACGATGCTATTCGCTCTATGGACGGCCGCGACTTCCTGGGTGGACGGTAAGAGCTGCGGGTTTACAGTGCTGTTTGGCTGCATCATAGCTGTCCTGACGCCTGGTGTGTCTTTCGGATTTGTGCTTGACCAGGATTCGTGTTGAGCTCGCTCGTGGTGGCAGCCGCCGTGACGGCGGAGGCCGTGATGGCGGTGGCCGTGATGGCGGTGGCCGTCGTGGTGACGATGACCGTGGTGGCTTCGGCCGTGGCGGCGGCGACCGTTTCGAACGTGGTAAGCTGAGCTGTGCTGTGTTGTTGTACAGTGACAAGGCTATTTAATCTAACGTTTGCTGTGCTGTTCCCATTAATGTAGGTCGCAACCCGCCCCAGCGCACTGACTTCCGTGTGCGCGTGACGGACCTGCCGCGTGATGTGGACTGGCGCAACGTGAAGGACTTCCTGCGCACGGGTGGCGAGGTCACCTACTGCAACATTGAGGCTGATGGCTCGGCGTACGTACTTCTTATCGTCTGTTAGATGGAAACTTGAAGCAGTTTCTGACCTTATTCATGATTTCGACTTGTGTGCTTCAGCGTCGCGGAGTTCCAGACCAAGGATGACATGGAGGACGCCGTCAAGAAGCTGGACGACACGGAGTTCCGTGGCAGCTATGTTCGCGTTGCCCCTGAGGGAGACTCGAGCCGCCGGTCGCGCTCTCGTTCTCCAGCCCGTGGCCGTTCGCCGAGTCGTCGCTCGCGTTCGCGCTCGCCTGCTGCGCGTAAGGACTCCCCACGCCGTTCGCGCTCCAGATCAGCTTCGCCTGCCGCTGCCGCTGCCAACTCGCCCACCCCCCGCAAGGACTCGGCTTAAGCCGGTGTGGTTCGAAGAAACCTGGAGACCTGCACTGTGACCGTGTGGTGAGGATCAAGAGGGTCTTCGCTCACGCAGAGGTTGACAGGTCGACCAGCTTTGTCTGTTGCCTAGCGTCGAAAGAAACAAGCACGTTAAACGATGGCAATAGCTTCCTGTCTTATCAGTTTATATCTTGTAGTTTGATATCACGTGTGGAACTTCTTCACACCACAGCCTTTGCATTTCAAAACGATAGTTACTGGTAGCCAAAGCGTCCTGAATACTTGGCGTTAACTCCACTGCGTTGACACTGCCACGATACTCGGCATTACATGGTTACATGTAGTCGAAACTGAGGCATAAATATCTGCGTACAGCGGTCCTGCAGTCTGGTACTAAGTGGCGCCTGTAACGCACGGACGAGACCTGTAAACACGATGGCAATCAAGACCAAGAAGCGAAGCAGAGGAACGAGACCGAACGATCCCATCCGACAACAAAAGCAATAGACCTGCGGATGAAGGCGATGGGTGGTATTTGTGACTCCTCTGGTTTCCTTCTGCGTCCGTCCGTCCAACGACCGGAGTAAAGAGGGAAGCTGTTACGAAAAGACACCCCTGCCGTGCCCTGCAGGCCAGTCTCCTGCTGATCTTCCTCTACAGCAGACCTACCACCTGCCCCCAACGCTGAAAAAGCTTAAGAAGACCGAGCTTTATTATGCGCCGCACTTGCACGTTGCCACACCCTAAATATCCTTGCGCTGGAGTCCTGTTGACATCATCAATAACAACATCCGGTCAGTCACGGCATTGCAGATATAAGAGCTTTAAGGCCGTGAGCTGCGTACCAGGAGGCAGGGACTGCGTGAGCTTGTCGGCCTTCTCCGTGTCCGTCACGCAAAGCGTGTACAGGTACTTGGAGCAGCGGATTTTGAACTTGACCACCTTGTCGCTCTTTTTGATCTTCACCGAGCGCGCATCTTTTCGGCGAGCCTTCTGCAGGAAGTCGCGGATGTCGGTGATCTGCTTCGGCTGTGGGTGAATGGGCAAGGCAACACAACGCAAGTCGGTTGTTAGCTGTGTCTGTCTGTCTGCCTGTCTGTCTGTATCATCACCGCCCCTCAAAGAGGCAGGCACCACGCCTCCGTACCATTTTGTTGCGTTGGTCTTCTAAACTTAACTAACAAGCACTAGCAGAGTCCACAGCAGGGCGCTTTGCTGGCCAACCAAAAGGTGGCAGACCCCAGTGCCAGCTTTCCATCCGAACTTTTTACGATACTAACGCGTAATTACGTCTTCATGTGGTACACACCACTATGTCAAGGTTGTGTCAGAATTGTTGTCCTCTGAGCAGTCTGCTACACTTGGATTCAGTATGTCAGCTGGTTATTTCAGTCGGAAAACGCCGCAGCGCTAAGCTTCTCGCGGCCCATGGCGTCGAACCAGGAGTGCCACATCTGCCTGGAGGAGCTGCGTCGCGACCTGGTGACTGCGCCGTGCGGCCACGTCTTCCACCACGGCTGCATCCTCCAGGCGCTTCAGGTCAACACACAATGCCCCATCTGCCGCCGCCGCACGGGCGACGCGGACCTCATCACGCTCTACTTCGATGTGCCGAGCGTTAACGAAGCACCAGGCGGCAAAGAGCAGGATCTGACGCCCGTACAGGCCTCAGGAGACAGCTTTGCACTCAGCTCCCGTGTCAACACACTCATGGAGCGCATCCAGTGGCAGAACAAGCAGCAGGAGCGACTTGTGGACGAGCTACGACGTCTCCGCAGTCAGAGCGAGCAGCTCCTGGCGGACAAGCAGATGCTGGCTCAGCGTCTGGGAGGATTGCAAGCCGCGAAGATAGAGCTACTGACTAAAGTGGCGAGGTACCAGATGGAACTCACGCGTCAAACAGAAGCTGCACGCAGGTCGAGTGTGAACCAGAGCATCATTAACTACTTGGAGACGTGTGACGCGTCTGCAATGGAAGAGGAGATACAGAACCCGAGAGAACTTATTATGGCACTGAAAAAGGCCTGCAAGTTCCGTCATGATCAGTATCAGAAGGTGGTGAAGGAGAAAATGCGACTAAAAGAGATGTTGACAAATTCGCAGTCTCAACCTGCACCGCAACAGACAACGAGTAATGCAAGAGCAGCCAAGACCAAGGTTCGAGCAGCGTCGGCAGCGTTTGAGAGCAAGCGTGCTTATCCGACGCCAGGGACGTTTGGAACGGGAATTCAGCCGCAGGTCGTGGAGAACAAGAAGCGGAAAATCGACTCGTCGTCCATGGCATCGAACCCGATGCCGTTTTTCGAGCAGCAGGGTGACGATGGCGGTTTATTTACTCCACGTTCGGAATCGGCGGGCTTCCGCGCGAACGCCTACTCGGACGTGTCGATCCGCCCACCTCCGAGCTCACGGCAAGCATTTGGACGCAGCAACTTTAACCCGAACCAGTACGGAGCTTTCAGCTTGACGCCGTCTAGTCAACCACCGATACAGATGACGGCACCCCAGGCCGCTGTGTGTCGTCGTGGCTACGACGAAACCGGTAAGCTCACCAACTTTTTCCTACCAAAGGAGGGTGATTCGCGGTCCGTGCCTCGGAAGAAACCGATTCCGAGCATGCAGAACCTGCTGAACTCACAACCAAGAACTTCGGGTCAGCAACAGCGCGTGGCGAGCAACGACCGACAGGAGTACGCACTAACAAACTGGCTGCGCAATAATTAAAAGGGCCTAGGAAAGCTGATGTGTAGACCTCAGAGGACTAGAATTTGCAGTCAGGACATTGTGTAAGATACTATTTGCAATGGTGCGGCTGGCACGGCTATCGTGTCTGCCCTTAAACTTAAGAGGTGGGATATTTGCTTGACGTGCTTTGATTGTCTACAGCTTTCCGTGGGAGCCGTGAAGTTGGAAATGGAGATGTGTCAGCGTTTCCTGCAACATGACTTGGTGCTCTTTTACAACCTGGATGACCTGAGCATCATTACTGGGGAAGTTCTTGTCGGGAATGAGACGACGCCCAATTTCGTCGATGGACAGAAAAGAAATGTCTGCACTGTGTTCCTCTTCTTGTGGTTCAGGGGGAGTAAGTGCTGGGTCGATACCGTTTGGGTTCTGACTTGAGCTTTCATCTCGCTCACGATTTTTATCGCATGTATTCGAATGCGTGGTTGCTATCGTTTTTGATCGCCGTCTTGCGAGGAATGAGGTCTCTGGAGAATCCGCGGGTGGTGGCAATGGAGATAGTTGTCTGCAGACACAGTAGAGAAGCGTAGCCAAGCTGGCCAAATTTGCTGAAGCCTGCTTACCAATATTCTTGGATCCGATGCCTACGTTCCAAGGCTGCAAAATAACATGAGGGATCAAGATCCTGACGAGCAGAAAATTGATCACCACTACGTTGAAACGCGAAAAATCGCTGGAAGCCGACACCCCGCTATGGTTGTTCTCAACTTCGTCGACAAGATTAGCTCCGTCAAAATCCATTCTACGAGTAGCTCCAAGAGCGTCGAATTCGAGATGTTGCCGTTCGTCGTCGAATAATTGATACTGTTGCAAGGCGAACAAATAACACGTCAATCTAGATAAATACGTAAAACAACAACAGAACGTTCAGCGTACACTGGGCGGAAAGTAAACGCCGTCGTTAGAAATCCGCTTCCAGAAGTCCAAAATGCCAGATGGCACCTCATTCTTATTGATCGCCTTGCCCAGAGCTTGCAAAATTCCTCTCATTCGCACTTTCAGCTTTAACAGCTTGACTGGATCCACAGCACTATCCTTTGACTGTCCGACTGTCGCTGGTGGAGTATGGCGACGAGCAAGGATGTCGCCAAATTTCTTAGTGAAACCTCGCAAACTTGACCCCGCAAGGCCACTTTTCTTGCTAATATCCACGTCTAAACTTGAATCCTGAAGTACAGAAAGCAACGGTGTTCTTACCACTTTTCCTAGCCACATGCGAGTAGCATCAAAATACACACGTAGCATCGCCTCAAAATCCTGAGCAGATTTTGTTAGTGGTAGAGCGAGGTATCCAAAAATCAAGAACCACAACGTACCCGCATCGCGCTTTCCTTTTCTGCCAACTTCTTTGCCATCAACAATTTCTGTAGATGCACAGTGTGCAGGACCGCTAGTACGGCCGACCGAAATATGTGAAGAGGCTCCATTGCCTCCGTATCCTGGATCTCGAAGGGTGATACATCGTCGCTTTCAGCCTCAGCTTCAAGACGCCAACGTGGTTTTCGCAGAGCACCACCGCTTGCATTTTTAAGAGACGCGCTTAGTAGTGCCTCCAATTTTTTTCGGCTCTCGAGACGGTCGTGTGCTTTCTGCTCCTTCGGTGCGTCAGATTTAGAGCTGTCTACCTTGACAACTTCGTTTCCCTTGGCAATGTTATTGGTATCTCCAACACCACTTCCTGGTATTTCTTCGTCATTCTCGAGTTTGTCAAGCGCCTGAGCAACATAGTTTGAGCGATAAACAGCGAATTGTTGCAACTCAGTCACGTCAACTTGATCAATACGTACCATTTCATCTTCGTCTGTCCATTCGAATTCAGGAAGCCACGACAGTGCACTTGGAACTGGGAAAGCTGGTTTCCTAATCGGCGCTTCACTGTGCGTCGCTGGTTCTGCAGAGATATGTTGTTGTTCCTCGTCAGTGTTTCGCACTGATAAATGTTGGATACTACCATTGGCCTTGCTGGGGGCCATTAAGGGAAGTGGTGGGTTGTCAACTACTTCCCGTGCTTTGAGCTTCAATTTACTGTCTGAGCTGTCCAAAGCATATGCATCTTCGCTTCAGTACAGTACAAGAAGCCGCAGCACCAGTCACACAAAAAGTAAGCTTTTCATGGCGGAATCTGTGTAGCGAAGCAGTTAGGGACAATACCTACTGTCTCCGGGGAAGTAGGAGTGCCATAATCTGCTCATTTTGCTGTACCAGTCTCTCAATCATACTTTCACAAGACCCCTGCTCCAGTTGCACCGAGCCATTCATGCCATCAAAACTGATCCGTGAGTTGTTGCTATGCGCAGGACCAACGCTTGCTGAACTAGATGTCTTGAGCTAGGAGCAATTCAGTGTACGTCTAGGTGAGTACATACATATGCATTGCATTATCAAAAACATGCTATATCTTTCCAATCTGAACGCACCTCGTAGTGGAAAGCCTGTTGCTCAAGTCGCTGCACTTGAGCTCTGTAAAACATGTCACTCAATTTACATCTCAACTTCGGATCGATATCGCCACAGGAATTGCTCGATACCTCAGTTCCTCCCGGTGTTCTCTCCGAGCCTCTATTTGTTGCTGCTGACGCATTCGCAACAATTCATTCTTCACCGCCTCTTGACGAAGTGAGAGTGTCACGCGTTGCGCCTCCGCTCCTCTGAATTGGTGCAGTGAGTACGGATCACCCCATCGCCATGGCTCTGAGTGCTGCATGCCCACGACTTGATATCGGAAATTGAAAGTCTTTTTTTGGCTGGAACAGAATACCATCCACTCAGTAACATCACAATCTGAGTGACAGGAACGATGAAATTCATGTATTCCTCCGCTGTAAATGCTTCCTGATCAGCTCTCTGCTGTCACTTGGTCCTGCTCTTCGACAGTTTTGCCAGCAGCAGGGGTAGCTTCCTGGGCATTTTTGTCCTCAGCATCCTGTTCTGCAATCTCCTTTTTTGCCGCTTCTTCTCGTCCGAGGAAGTCGTTCGTCAAAGACTGCTGGAGATCCTCAATTTCATGGAAGAGCTCGAGCGATTTCTCGAGGATTTGCGTGGCAGACTCAAGCGCGTTCTTTGATGCCGCCAGAGTCATGTTAGTAAACAGTGTGCTTGCTGTAAGTGTCCCCTCCGTCATCGTGGTCTGGACACCGCGGATCTAGATACACAATTGAACAAAGAGTTAGATATAGCAGCCCACCAATTTTTGCGTTGCGCCCATTCTTGTGTTACCTGATCCGACAAATCTCGCACTCGCTTTGATATATCCCCGTAGCGACACTTCATCTTGCCGCAGATCACTGGCAAGGACGCCTCCGCATCACTAATGTCCACCACACCGGGTGTATGAATCCCTTGTCCTGCAACACGGACTTCCTCCGGAACGTAGATAAGCAGTGACGCCTTGAACGTACACATGCCTGTTTTCTTCAGCCCGTACAGTTTTGTGTCTGATTCCGGGTTACTGGAAGGAATAAGTTCCACAGTCATGGAATAGTGATCGTCGTCCATGCATTCGTCACCGTCGTCGTAGATCATGTACTTGTAGTTCAACGTGATAGGATCGATGTGCCAGCCGCGGAAAATGCTGCAAATGCGGCAAGCGCCACACAAACCACGTCAGCAATTCCCAACCCAGGCTTCTACGATAGTCAAGCATAACTTACCCAAGGATAGTGGGGATTTCCGGCTCCTCTTTCTCTTCGGATACTGGTTCATCTAGCTCCGCAGTAACATCAACTTCATCCTCCATCGCGTTGGGAGGTTCCGACACGCCACCAGTCGCTTCCACCTCCACTTCTTCCACCTTCTCCTCGATCTTAGCTTCAATTGTTACGTTTGCTAGGAGACACAAGTCCAGAATATAGCTGCAATAGCGTTTGGTAAGCTCGAGTCCATAAGAGGAAAAATGATGGGAAAAGCATTGAACACTCACGCTTTGCCTGGCTGCATCTCTCTCTCCTCACAAACGCACGGCAGTGATTCGAAGTTATCGACAAATGGACCTGCAACCCACAATAGGAGCACATAGTCAAATTTACTGTAGATATTTCACAATATATAATTCGTCACAACTTGCCTTGGAATGCTGCGAGTGGATCGCGGGACGGGATGGGGATCAGCACCGGCGCCACCTCTTCTTCCGGTCGCGGACGAGGGATGACCCGGATGTCAACCTTAGGGGCAGCCGCGCATAGTGCGCTGCTCAGCGCCACGGCGACTACCGCGCCGGCGAACACATTCCTGCCCCTCATACTGTACTTGCGTCAATTACAATAATGTGTTCTCATAGGTTTTGCATGTTTGAATTGGATTTACAATATATAAATTATTTTGTTTCGCAGTATTTATAACAAATGACAGGGATTTCAAAGTTGAAGTAAGAGTGATGGTCAAATTGCGCGCGCGCAATGGCGGATTTCGCCACGTAAAGAGCAAGCGACCGAGCGAAGATGCAGGATGAAGGCGAGTCGACGATACTGAAGCGCGTGGAGAAGGCTGCGGGGCTTCTCTCTCGTGCAGGAGAAGCGTCGCGTGAGTGGCACCACATTTCCGCGGCGGATGTCGAGGCCTTAAACCAAGTGCTGGATGAACTTCAACGCGCTATCACAAGTTTCGGCTCGCAGCGTGTGCTGGAGCTATCGGGGACACACCTTATGAACGCTGGAGTGGAGTTATACAACGCGCCACGAGCTGCTTTAAGAGTTCTGGCGCAGGTGGAGAAGACCAAGAAGCAAGGGGATGAACAACCTAAGAGCTTCTCCCGATATGTACTGGCACTCACGCGGTTTGTGGCTGCGAAGGTCATGAGACTGTCGCTGGTTTGCTCTAGAGATGGTGGGGCCCAGGAGGAAGGCGAGCAAAAGAGAATGCAGTTCATGGACGAGTGCGTCGACGTGCTACGCTCGTATGGTCGAGTGGGAATGCTCATGTTGGAGAGCGCATCGTTTGACTGCGAAAAGTGTGAAGCATATTTGGCGCTGGCAAAGGAGTCGTTTTCTTCTTCAATGCAGCTTTGGTCTCGCATCGGTCTCTCCCATCTGACGAAGTTCAAGCAAGGCTTGGAGCTTGAGGACATTGTGGATGATTTGTGGGACTTCTGCGTGGACCGAGTGCGAGTGCTTCGGTTGCTTGCAGAGCGTTCTGACAATTCATCAGAAGAATTTCGAGATATTGTGTCGTCGCTGCATGAGTTGAAGATGCTGGCCCCATACAAGCTTTCGTATGCAAGCAGCTTGCTAGATCTTATGACGAGTGTGAGCGATGGATACAGTAAAGCAGCCCACCACGAGCTGCAAGTTTCTTTCGCAGAAGAAGCGTTGCGAGTCAGTGACTCGCTTGAGAATGATGAAGATGAAAGCTTTCCGGAGCTGGTTACCTCGTTCAAGCAGCACGTGTTGATAAATTTGCTGCAGTCTCTTTGCTCAACCGGAGATATTGAGCGAGCAGAAACGTGCTACCAACTCATTCCAGCTAATCGAGAGCCCAAAGTATTGCTGCTCATGATCAAGATCTACGTCGAAAACAAGCAGTTTGATAAAGCGCGTCGCTTGATTCTGCTGTTGTTTGAACAGGATAGCCTTGACGACTCCATTTTAGCAGCCCGCACCTACGCCCAGGGTTTATCGTTCTCCGACAAAGGATTGGACGTTTATCGAGTGCTAACCGACAACTACAGGGATGCCGAATTCGCCATCAATTTGGATATCGCAAGCAACCTCGCTTTTGATGAGAGCAAACGATATCAAGCTATGGACGAGCTTAAACGTATTGGGTGTGCTCTGCTGGAACAGGAACAGTACGTATCCACTGATTGTTCGATGTGACATTGGCCCTTATTCAACAGTGTTTGCTACAGGGGCGGCCAAGCTGTCGACACTAGACACATACTGCGAGTTCGACAGACCATTTTTGATGCTCTTCAGCATGCACTGAATTCTAACCAGCACGAGGTATCTTGCACTTTGGCTGGCCGTGCGGGCGTTGGAGCGTGGTAATACTAACTCACTTGACACATTGTAGGACTGCTTGAAATGGGCAGATGCCGGTTTGGCTACGGCTTCAACAACACAAGATAAAACAACATACATGAGGTAATGACGACTTTAGCCGTGCATTTACAAGCAAGTAATATTGACCAGTTACTCTCTGCAGGACCATGTCTCGCTCGTGTCTCCAGTTGGGCCGCGATTCTGAAGCTTTGGAGTGGGCTGAGAAGGCTTTTGCTGCAGATCTTTCCAAACAATCTCTGTTTGCTGTATTCCAAGTAGCACTTGAAGCAAAACCGGAAACCACAGAAGAAAGGCTGGTGCATCTCATGCAGCAGCTAAAAGCCAGAGACGATTTCGAGATTGAAGACTTGCTCGCAATGGGAAAGCTAGCTAGCAATCTTGGTCCATCGAGACAAGATTTTGTGATGCACGTTCTGGATGAACTTTGTCGTAGTCTGTTGCAAGCCGACGACCGCCCGACAAAGATCCCCATAGCAGTAGTCCTGCAAAATGCAGCTCAACTCGCATTCAGCAAGTTCACTCAGCAGCATCAGTCAAGCGATAATTCAGAAAGCTCGTACGGAGAGAAATTCCTGGCATACGCCAGCGCGCTGTTGCAGTCATCAAGACCTGACAGCGTCGATCAAAACGGCAATTTAGGACCTTCTTCAGTTTTCGAGTGGTTCTTTCGGATGAGGTAAGAGCTCATCACCTGTTTTTCTTGCAGACTCTGATAATTGCTATTTGATCTTGCCAACAGCTTTGACATCGCCAAAAGCACGGAAGACTCCAGATATTTTATCGTGGCAGCTAACATCGCAGAACGGAGCAACGAGCTCTATGGGGAAGCATCCTCACTCAAGGAGCGATGCCAGCAATGTTTGTTGGCTGCAGTGAGTTCTGACATAAAGAAAATCGAGACTTTGGACAAGAGCCAGCTTTTGGAGCTTCTTGAAGCGATCGACCGACTCGGAAGTATCGATTGTGGAGATATTTCTGTCGCTGCCGACGTCGTGTGCTATTTGGTACGAAGCACCTGATGCGTGTAACAAGAGGAATGATTTTCACTCACATTGTTTGTCTGCTGGCAGGCGAGGGCAGTGATAGTGGTGAAATTGCGGCTCTTCGACTCAAATACAAAAGCGATTCATGATCTGTGCATGGCCACATTTCGTAGTGCTCCTGAGCTCATGGAGATTGGAGGTGTGCCGTGTCAAGATAATCGCTGAGCTTCGTGCTTTCACTCACGTATGCGTTGTCCTGTAGAGCTAGTGATGTACGCGTCAAAGTTCAACGAAGCGTCTGAGGTAAGAATTGTTCGGGCAGGTACAGTACAACTACCAGTCTCACATCACTTGTTTGAGCAGGTTCGAGACAGCTATCGTTATTTAGCCCGAGAAATATTTAACTATGGGTACAGTATGAGCTATGAAGCGCTTATTAACGATAAGCACACTCGTCCACTCGTCCACACATCTAACATATCTATAATGTGGAGGCTTCAAATGCTGGTCCAAGCGGACTCAATCGACTCGAGCAAACTGTGTTATCTGCTTCGACGGCTTATTACGCTGGCGGAATCGAAGACAAAGGCACACGAGTGCTTTACGCAACTACTTCAGTTCATTTACAATTTGGACGTGACGATTTCTGAGCTCGACACGGAGTGGTTCGTCGCGAAAGCGTGGAACATCGTAAGTACACATCATCATCGCTTCAAGCTCAAAACTCTTGTTGGATCTACTAACTGAAGCGCATTTAGGGTGTGTTATGCCATCGCGGAAATGATACTGAAGAAGCCCTCAAGTTTATGAAAATTGCTCAGGATATAATGCGTAAGTGTATTACTTCGAAGTACTGTAGTACATACATGAAAAGCTCGCGTCATTCAGCTTTCTAAATCTTGCCTATGGGCTGTGTGTAGAACGCAGTGAACCGATCATGGAAAAGCTGGGCAATGGGCTCGACCAGCAGTACCAGGCGCTTCTAAGAATGAGCACCAGCTCGACACTCGACGGTTAAACAGTGGACAGTAGCTAACTTCGAGGTCAAAACAGATGCGATTTTATTTGATTCAAACACAAAACAGAATTTATGCCTCGTACACATCAGGTTGAGTGCCGTGGCTGGATAGCCCGACTGTGTGCGTTTTCACAGCCTCCATGTAGGTTCGCAACGTCGGCAGTTCTGTCGTCTCTTCCTTCTTCAGTACCTTCGAGGCCCACTTTCGCTCTGCATATTCACAAATCTATACGGCCAGCCAGAAATACGCAAGCTGTAAGGCTACCATACCACGCTGAAGTTGAGCACTCGGAAGTTGCAAACCTACCTCTTTGATATCTCGGCACGAAAGTTGCGGTGAAACAGCGGCCAGCTGCGCGAGTGCTTCGTCTGATAACTGTTTAGCATACCTAGGAGGGGAAATGGCACGTCAATGCACAGCACATCAGCCCTCACGCTTTGCCCAGCTATTTCTTTTTGCAGCAAATTACCGAGCAAACACTGCGCGGCGGGTCTTCTCGTCAGGGAGGTTGTAGCGGATTGAAAGATCGAAACGGCTGATCAATGCGGCATCCAAATCCTGCTTCCTACAAACATCAACAACATGCACTCAGAGTTTAGCAATCTCCGATGGTGATATGTACAACTTGCAAAACCAAGAAATGTACCGGTTCGTAGCGCACACGACGGTGGTCTTCTTGGCAGAGGCAAATCCTTCCACCTTTTGCAGTAGAACTGACAAAATTCTTCGCGAAGCTTCGTGCATTGTGCCACCAGAGCGATCTCCGGCAAGTGCGTCAATCTACCACATACAAAACATACAGAATCAGCACCAAACCAGCAATCCACTGGACAAACATTAGCGATAACACACCTCGTCAATGAAAATAATGGCGCCATCCAGTTTCTCGCACGCATCAAAGATTGCCGACATTTTCTTCTCACTGTCACCATACCACTTGGATACCACACTCTCGATCGGAATGTGGATCATGGGAATCCCTGCCTGCTGTGCAATGATTCGTGCACTTAACGTCTTGCCAGTACCTGGAGGACCTTCAAAAAGCACGGCACGAGGGCGATTGCTCTCGTAGCGGCAACGGGTTTTCTGTGCAATACGCTCATAAAGCTCAGGATTCTGAAGCGCCAGCACGACAGTGTCTTCAATCTCCAGTTTTACGTTCCCATACCCAGCCTACATATTACGAGACAAACCAACCGCAACGCAGGGTAAGCTCACAATGCCCACCTGCTTGACGTCTAACAACTAGCACGTACCAGACTATCCCAGGTCAAGCTGTTTTCGTTCTGAGTTGGCTCAAACACGTCAATTCCAAGGCCTTGTAGCTGTTGGATCGCCTCTTCCTGCAGCCATATTGCATACGTAAAATTCTTATCACGATAAAAGAATTATAAAAGGCACAACAAAAACGAACCTTGCTATCAGGTGCTGCTGCCGCAGTAGCAGTAGTTGGATTTCTACCACGTCCAACGAGCGCGTTCTTACGGCGCTGCTCAAGATCGTGTCGGAAGAACGCGTTCACATTTGCGTACGAATAAATCTCCTTGTAGGCACCGACGACAGCATCGATCTCGTCTTGCGTCAGGAACTCATCTTTATAGAAAACGAACTTCGACGTCGCTTGCAGCGAAGCCGTATCACGCAAGAACTGGAAGGAGCCAGAGCCGTTCGCGTACAAGTACGTCACAGCAGGTTGTTCGTTGGACTCCACAACAGACTTCTTCCTGGTGTTGTCCAGCGGAACCGGCAGCACCTCGACAGCCTGACGAGAACCAGGCACCGACGTCTTCTGCAACTGCAGCAGGAAACGTCCAAGGATCGCCTCCTGATCGACGAACGACGGGCAGGCAAACTCAATCCGGATCGTCGACACGCCATTAGGCGCATGAATCCTTGAAATGCCAATCTTCTTGATAGGAAAAGCCTTGGGGATCCGCGTCTCGGAGCTCTTGAGAGTAGTACGGAACTCCGACACTTGCTGGCGGATTGTATCCACCGCTTCAGCGTACTCAAAATGCTACAACCACAGCAACACAGCATCATTTAACCATGTGCCACAACATCACTAAAATCTTAACGACAAGCGTAGAACCTTTTCCTGTTTCTTGTCCGGAGGCGCCTCCGATTGCGCTGCATCGACAGCCAGTCCACCCGCTCCAGCGAGGGCTGCAGCCCCAGCAAGAGCTGCGAATCTGTTGGGCGCAGAGTCGCTGGAGTTTTCTGCAGCGACAGTCAAAGTCCGCAGAGCTTGGCTGGTCTGTGCTGAGGTCGCAGCTGCGTTGCGAGACAGAGAGACCTCCAGAGACACCGGAAGGTGAGTGAACTGTCCCTTAGTTGCTGCTGCGGCGCGTGATAGAAGCTTGACGGCAAGTCCACACTGCATCATCGTCTTGAATTCCGTCGAGCACTTCTCGAATGACGGTTTCGATGGGATTGAACTTGTGAAGTAGTGATTAAGTGGCTATATGGGAGTACGTATTAAGTAACATGGCCTACTTCAATCTGCATCGCATCGCGATCGTCCAAGCAAATCTCTATTTGCATTATCTCGTTACATGCTAGATGGTGGTGAATAAGCGATCTCGCCGCAGTGAACGAGGTCCATCTCAATATGAGCCAACAAATGGCTGTCTAGCGACCGCCGCGCACAAATACTTTTTTGGGTGGCGTCTCGGCTGCTTTCTCCTCTTCGCCTTCACAGCGCTGGCGGAAGGTAGCGAGCTGCCGTCTAAGAGTATTGATCGTCTGGGCCTTCTGGGCAAGAATCTGACACAAGGAAACAAGAGACGTTAGATTTGTTGTCGTCAAAACCTAGACAATATAGCACGACGAAAACCCACCTCTTCCAGACGCGAAACATACTGCTCAATACTCGCTGACTCGTCGCTTTGAATCGTTGCTAGCATAGCTCCTTCCTCTGTTAGAAGCTCTGCATTCTCCTATATTATATTGCGATGGGCAGTACGAATTAGACACAAAAACAGATTTAGCAGCTTTGTTTGGTAGGGCAAACCTGAATTGCACTCATGTGCGTATTGAACAAGCCCTCTTGCTCTTCATACAACGTTTGAACCTGTCATTAGTAATCAAGCGCAAGAACCCACAGGCGTTTAGTTAGTTTTGTGTTTGATGTGATGTATCAAATAACCACCAAGCTGAGCCATTACCACCCCTTGCCACGCTTCTTCAGGGTACTCGCTTTCCTGGACAGGATCACCACTCCTTTTATCTGATGACATTGACAGCAGCAGACAATAGTTAACATTCAGGGTTATCCGTAGAGCAGCCCTTTCAACGTACTGGAATGACGTCGAAGACTAAGGCTGAGAACGCTTAAGTCGTCACTTAAACCAGGACCCCCGCGTGTTTGGTGCGACGAATTCGTCACTACATCGTTGCTGCTATCATCAGCATCGCCCCTATACTTTTCCCCATTGCCTTCAAGCATCGGGTCATCTTCGTCATCTTCTTCTCCAAGCGGATACTCCTCTTCGTCATCATACTCTTCGGCATCGTGGCCCTCATCGTGTGCAGCATACGCCTCGTCACCGTCAAGATCTAATTCCACGGTAAACGTTACTCAACATTCAGCGCTTACCAAAGTCAGTACCAAATCACACACCCTAATACATACCCTCTTCAAATTGGACATCCTCGACGTCCACCGCGTCAGACTCTGCATTTCTCTCGTCAAATGCATCTGCAGAAACACGCTTCTCTTTGACTCGATCAGCGTATCGAAGAGTATTGAGCGTATGGTCCGAGGACGAGGCACACGGGGACACCGCAGCAATCATCACCGTTCTACCCGTGGAGCGAACAAAATCCAAATAAGTAGATGGATCAATTAATATCGTTTATCGCAGTGAGTGCGCACCTCGCTTTGGCGTTGACAAACGAATCTTTTAGTACTTGGGTGAGCTTGCTTGCTCGGAAAGGGATATGAGTTCCTCGGCCGCCACTGTCCAGCGCCCTACATAATAAATCGATGAACATGGTCATAAACAGCTTGCACATACCCGCAACATAATTACATAAATGTCTGGTTTGTATCATCTAATACATACCGGAAGCACTCCTTCAGAGCCAGCAAGCTCCGGTTGATTTCCGCCGACTCCATTCGTCGCTGCCGATTGTGATTCTTTGTGTCTTCACCACGTTCACTGCCAGCAAGATCGATCAAAGACATTTTGCCATGAAGTCGTCCCGTTCCTTTTTCGCGAAGGTTGATCTGGCAGATGCAGTGCGAGCGCGACGACACATCATTCACCTCCGTAGCATGCGTCGTGCGGAGACTGTTGCCTTTGCTGATCACTTGCAGCAGTTCTTCCGTATTCTGCGGTTGCACCTCCTCCAAATCCACAATCTGCACCTCTCCAGCGCCATCTTCCCGAATAGTCAGCACCTGTCGATGCAGCAGGTCCTGACAGCGTCCACCATAGATCTCGAAGAAGCTCACACAAATATCCAACGGATACCCGCGTCTCGCGAACTCGTCGGCCTGTGCGAACACATCTGCAGCAATTTGACTCTGGATACCTTGCATCGTGTGCGTCTTGCCACTGCCCGTCTGTCCGTACGCAAAGACCGTAGCATGGCCGCCATCATGGAAAACAAACTTGACCAGCGGCTGAGCAGTGTACATGTACACACTCGTATTGGTCGCGTTCTCATCAAAACTCTACAGTGTAAGTTAGAATCAACCACCACATCAGTCCACAACGTCCATATCTGTTCAAACTCAAATGTAGCCATCCCCTACATGATCAAAGTTGAAGGCGTTGCTGTCCAGGTACTTGGTGATGCCGTCCACCTTGAGCTTGCAGTCGTGCACGATGGCCATGGGGTTGAGACACGTCACAGCGTCGTAGTCGTGTTTCTTGACCTCTTTGGCGTTCACTGGCCGCTTGCGCACGCAGATGGTGATCTTCGTGTCACCCGCCTCCGCGTGTGGTCTGTTCTTGTCCTTGTTCTGCTCCCGGAACGCCTTGATCATACGCTGAAAGTCCACGTCGCCCGGGTGCCCCAATTTCTCGTTCAGCTGACTCTCCCGCTCGCGCTCGCGCTTGGCCGCCGCCATGGCGCGTCGTCGGTCCTCGCGGTTCTTCTCGATCTCTGCAATGGCCTGCATGGTCGGCTTGGCGCGCGGCGTCATAGATGGCAGCCCGCGGCCGCCGCCACCTCGCGCATTAATACTCGCTCGACGCGCCATCCGACGTCCGTTGGTAGAAAAATTATCCCAGATTTGGATTAGAGGTAGGCACTTCAATTTGACAAGAGAAATATTTTAGAAATGGAATTACAAATCGTAATTGAAAAATAGCAATAATAATTGATTCTATACAGTACATTTAAATAAATTATTGTATTAATAACGTTAATGAGCTTCTCAATCGTTCTGTAAAACATGGCACGACAGGAAACCGAGTCGGCGCAGATCGAGGAGGCCATCGCTGCCGTGCAGAGCGGCTCCATGTCTCTACGGGAGGCTGCGCGCAAGTTCGACGTACCCCGCACCACGTTGCAGCGTCGGGTGCAGCGTCGTGCGTCGGAAGCTTCGGGTTCTGCCGTCTCCGAGGCAGAGGCAATCAAGCAAGAGCCGGCCACTCCTGCCGCCGTTGATACCAACGCTCAGAGCGATACAAGCAGCGAAGACACTGCAGAATGTTATGGAGCGGAACATCAGGCGACTACTATTATCGGTCACAAGCGATCTGCGAGTCATCTGGAGTCGCCCAGCCAAGGTGAACAGACAACCATATTGAAGTGGACTGAAATAGTGTATTGACCGGGTTTTGGAGCGTGTTTTAGGGCCGCGGAAGGTCATCAACTGCAAGATTCGGATGCTGTGCACAGCGGCAGGGAGCGCGTTGGATGAGTTGAGCAACAAGATGATTAGGGAGGGCAAGTGCATCTACAAATTGGGATTGGGTCAGTCGCCGTTTCCGATCCCGCAGTGCATTGTCGACGAACTACGGTGAGCATCTTGCTGGATTGGGGCCTTGTTAATCTGTACGAGTTGGAAGCTGATTGTATTTGTTTTTTTGGTATTTTGATGCAGTACCAATTCGCACCAGAGAGACTATTTACCTGTTGCGGGGCTGCCAGAGCTTTGTGATGACATTGCTGCGTGGGGGACGGACCGGCTGCACATCAACTACTCGCGAGACGATGTTTTGGTGGGCCCTGGAACCAAAGAGCTGCTGTTTGTGCTGCAGACGGTGTATTATGGAGATTTGCTGCTGCCCAACCCGAGTTGTACGAGTTACGCTCCACAGGCCGCTATTGCTGGAAGGTACCTACCTGCGTGGATGGTTCATTCCCAAACTGTTTGGGCTTGTGAACAGAGATTTAATTGTGCTCTATTGTGCGCAAAGAAATATGATGTGGCTGCCCACCCATGCCGAAGACCACTTCGTGCTTCGTCCAGAAGTACTCGAAGCGCATTGCGTCAAAGACCCAGGTACATGCTGTTGAGACTGATCTCACCTCTTAACGTGACTCGTGCTTTGCTCACATTGCGTCGTTATTGCTGGGATTCTGTCTTCAGATGCTCCTCGGATTCTCATTCTAAACAGCCCTTCAAACCCCACTGGTTGCGCTTACCAGGCCGATGAGGTTTGTGGTGTTTACATTGTTTCAAAAAGAGTGAAGGCGAGGAATAACGCTGTTTATCGTGCTGTTCGGAACGATCATCGCTTACCAGCTGGAGGCACTTGCAAAAGTCGCAAGGAAATACCGGATCCTCGTCGTCTCGGACGAAATCTACTCGGAACTGCATCATTCTGGAACGCATTTGTCGCTTTCCAAGTACTACCCGGAAGGGACCATCGTTTCAGGGGGATTGAGCAAATGGTGCGGCGCTGGTGGCTGGCGCATGGGCTTTTGGTTGTTCCCGTCCAGCATGGACTGGTTGCGCAGCAGCATGCTCGTCATGGCGTCCGAAACGTACACGTCAGTTGCTTCGCCTATCCAGCATGCCGCTCGACGAGCGTTCGTTCTCCAGTACGTAGCACGATCCATCATACTCGCGAGCAGGCAACGCCAAAAATCGATCTAAACTAACGTCTCACCTTCCTCTGATTTTCTGCTCTCTGCTCTGTGCAGTTGCGTCGAGCTCGCCTCATACAAGCGCAAGTGCCAGAAGACGCTGAAGCTCATCGGTCGATGGTTCGCCTACCAGCTGCAGAAGATGGACGTCGAGGTACAGGTCCCTGAGGCCGGCTTCTATCTGTTCCCGTGCTTCCGACGACACCGCAAGGCGCTCGCATTGAGAGGCATCGCGACTGACGAGCAGCTGTGCGCACAGCTGTTGCAGGATACGGGCGTGGCAATCTTGCCGGGTTCTGCCTTCGGGCGTGCATCGGAGGAGCTCTTCGCGCGGCTGGCGTTCGTTGACTTCAAGGGCGACCTCGCGCTCTACCTCATCGAGAGCATGGTAATCTTTTTCCTGGCGCAAGTGAGCCCATGCCACTGAAACGCTGACCTCACTCACTCACTCTATCCTTCTGCATTTTGCAGCAAGACGACCCGTCTCTGGAGGCTATCGAAGGCTTCATTCAGTCGGTCTGCCCAAATCTTGACATCGCCATGCGCAAGCTGGCGGCATGGATGGCTCTTGCTCGGCCGTCTGCCGCGCCAGCAACGGCCAGCGCTTCAGGCGCCGCCTTCTAGCTGTAGATAAACTGGTGCTCGGTCGCCTCGCCGTTGCCAACTAACTGCCTCGGCGCACGAACGGAGCCGGATTTTTCCGCGGGTGCAGCAAGCGTCCTGCAAGCTGCGCAAAGTGCCAAATTGGCACAAGCGGGCGCAATGGATCAGAGAGAGACCACTGACGTCACTCAGCGTGAAACTGCAGCCAAATCCCCGGTGACCTTCACGTGACGCGCCGCCGTTTCTTGTCAAACGATCTTATTCGCACGACCACGCCGAGCAGCATTGCAGCATGGGTGGACCTGGCTGGTGCTTGCAATGGCAGCCCTATGCATTGCATTGCTGCATGATGCAAGTGAAGCCCGCTGAATTGAAATGAGTTGGTGCCAGTGATGCCACATTGTCGTGGGCTGACAACTTCTACATTTGCGCCGTTCGGCTGATTTATGGCGAGAAAGCGCTGTCACTGGTGCGTCGCTGTCATTCCGTCCAAGTTGGAAGAAGCCCTCCATCAAAAACCAGCATCCAAGTCATCCTTAGTTAGAGCGAGCAAGATGGCTCGAGGTCGTTTCGTCCGGAATGTTGATTATTCCATCTCGAGGGCGAACATTGCAGATACGCAAGAGTCAGCAACACTTCTTTGTAACGGAATCAACTTCCGCCCAGTATTCCATACTCTCTCCAACTCACTTCTTAACGTGAAATTCACGCTTCACTCGCACAAAGCGACGAAGGGACAAACCCGTTCCCCCCTCTGCACCCGAAAGGAGGCAGCAGCGAGCCGCCGACAACAACAACAACAACAGGAACAGACTGACCGACAGACCGACACTCTACGTCTGGACGCAGCTTCGTGTGTGTATTCGATGCCTGCGGTCGACGAGCACCCACGCTCGCGTCGCCCGCCCATGGACGCGCCGTCTCGCTCCCGCTCCGCCGCCAGCAGCGCCAGCGGCCGCAACCTCAGCGCCACGTTCCAGCACCAGGTTCAAGTGCGTCCTGGCAGCGCCGCCAACTTGCGCGCGTCGTACCAGGACCCGCAGACGCACAAGAAGCGCCACAGCAACAGCAAGAAGAACGCGCACATGCGGCACTCGCTCACGCACGTGCAGACGGACGCGCCGGCGTCCGGTCGCTCCAGCGCGTCGTCCACGTCGGGTTCGGCCTTGTCGCCGCCCGACCGAGCCTCCAACTACCACAATATCCACACTACAAGCAGAGACTTGAGTCCTCAGCACCAGCTCCATCCAGAGTATCCGGCCGCGCCCCCCGCGGGCGACGACATCCTCAAGGTGGAGATCCCCAGATGGAAGTCCAAGCTCACGACGGACAGAGCAGACAGACTGCACATCCCTGCGGGCGCAGACAGTGCCGGCAACTCGCCTGTGGGCAGTGGAGCTGCGAGATCGTCGACGTGGAACGGAAAAGATGGACGCGGAGGACATGGAGGCTCCATGGGGGCTTTGGTACTGGGACGAGACCGGGATAGCGGCAGTAAGAAGCGGTATACGGTGTTCCAAGTCTACGTGCACTTCCAGTCGGGAGCGATGCGCGTGTCGGAGAAGAGATACAGCCACTTCCGGGAGCTACACAAGACGCTCAGGAGGAAATACGCCACGGTCGGGAAGCTCTACTTCCCGCCCAAGAAGTTCTTCATGTCGCTATCATTGCGTGTGATTGAACAACGCCGCGAAGCCATTGAGACGTACATGAATGCGGTGCTGACGTTGCGACCACGGCCGATTGAGGTCGTCCAGTTCCTTAGCAGTGGAAGCAGCTCGGTGGATGACGAAGAGGAGGATGGCAACAGTACAGACGGACCGGCGCGCGGAGTAGACATGGTGACGGCGCCGAAGCACGTGCAATCGACGTCTACAGCTCTTGGAACGTCGTCCCGGCACAGTGCGAGCAACAGTTTCGCCTCGGAGGACGCAGGAGGACACATGGTGACCATGCAAGACTTCGAGATCCTTAAAATGCTCGGGAAGGGATCGTTTGGTAAAGTCTACATGGCTAGAGAGCGCGGAACGGATGGCAAGATCTACGCGATGAAGGTGCTGCGTAAATCGGAACTGGTTAAGCGTAATCAGGTGGGGCACACCATGATGGAGCGTCGCATCATGAGCTCCATTGAGCACCCCTTCATTGTCGGACTCAAGTACTCGTTCCAGACGGCCAGCAAGCTTGTGATGGTCTCGGACTATTGCTGTGGTGGCGAGATCTTTTTCCATCTGAAGAAATTTCGCTCCTTCTCGGAGGCTATGGTCCGCTTTTACGCAGCGGAGCTGGTGGCGGCCATTGGCCACTTGCACGAGCGTGATATCATCTACCGGGACCTCAAGCCTGAGAACATTCTTCTAGACGAGACAGGCCACGTGCGACTGACCGACTTTGGTCTCTCTAAAACGGACTGCACTGATTTCACAGGAGCGAAGACCTTTTGCGGCACGCCCGAGTACTTGGCACCAGAAATGCTCATTAGCCGCAAAAAGAAAACCGAGTACGGCAAGGCCATCGACTGGTGGAGTCTTGGCACGCTCATGTACGAAATGCTCACAGGCTGGCCGCCTTTCTTCGACCGCAACATCGAGCAGATGTGCACCAAGATCATGAAGTCGCCGCTTAAGTTCCCTGCGCATTTCGGCCTGAGCTCAGAAGTCAAGAGCCTCATTTCAGCATTGTTGGAACGCGACCCGACGTACCGAATCGGCTCGCGTCCTGGCGCTGGTGTTGAGGATATCAAGAATCACGTGTTCTTTGCCAGCATCGACTGGAAGTTGCTGGAGAAGCGCGGCATCAAACCGCCTTTCAAGCCTCGTGTTCGCAGCCCGACGGACATTCAGAACTTCGACCGTGAGTTCACAAAGGAATTGCCTGACCATGGTTTCTTGCAGCAGGACAAACGTCTCGCCGTGTCGCCCAAGAACGAGTTCCAGGGCTTCTCTTACACTCGGATGGAGGAACCGGCGTCGTGTTCGCGTGAGTCAAGCAGTAAACGAGAGAAGCGCAGGTCAGGACGACGGTCGGAGCCACGAATCAGCGAAGGGTACGTACGAGGAAGGCATTGAAGCAGCGTTGGACGTCGATCTGGTGTACTGGGTCATCGTAGGGATGCCTGATTCTTGCTTCGTCTCTCTTGCATCTTGGGTTGGGCCTTAGAATCGAGCGCGAGTCCCAGTCAGCGGCAGATCAGCACTATTTTGAATTCGGCCTCGTCGCCCGCGACAGCACGGATTTCGACACTGGTTGTATCTAGAGTGCGTTGAAGTTCGGCCCAGCTGCCAGCCGGACGACGCGCTCATCATGTCCAGTACAAGAAGGAGGAGGAAGCAGGTGGGCACCACCATCCATCAAGTACATGCGATGATATTTGTTTCTAATTTAGATTTGATACAGGTATGGAGCCGATCCGAGTCGAGTTGTTCACTAGGAGACGCGAAATACGTTGTAAGAAAATGAATGAACCTAAAGATTACATGAGATTAGCACACCAGCATCTGCTAGTTTCCGGAAGCAAAAGATCAGCTTCAGTGATTGCAGCAAAAGCTTTCAGTTGCTTGCTGCCTCTGCTGCTTGCGATCGTATCCATAGAAAACCGGCATCATTTTGCGCATGGTGTGCATGGTTTTGTGGTCCTTGAAATTGTACACGCGCTGCCACTTACCATCGACGTTGGCATAGCGGTGCGAGATCTCGCAAGATTGCGCTGCTTTCAAGACCAAGAACACAAAACAGTTAGTTCAAATAGTCGCATCCAGAATGACCATGGTTCGCGCAGAGCTGCCTACCATTGCACGCGGCACATAAGTCGTAATCGCTGCAGACACCGCAGTTAAATCGTGCTCCGGTGAATTCTGTTTCGCCACAGGAATCGCAGATGAAACCCAGGTGACGACCCTCCATGATGTAGCGCAAGGTAGCAATCGCGTCCTCGTGACACTTGCGGAATGCACTACGAACGCGGAATTTCGGGATGTCCAACTTCTCGGCCAAGTTTTCAACCTGTTCTAACGTGGGTGGTACCAATCCACTAGGCTTGAAGAGTTCGCGTGCTTCTCCATAACGCTCAAGCAGAAGCTCGTACACCGGATCTAGAGAACTCGAACGTGAAAACCCGTTGAGACCTTGTGGCCGTACGCAAAATACTACTATATCCGCTGGCTGCAAACGTGCGCTTTGAGCTGATGCATCGTACGGAATCAAATCAGAGAGAACGGTGGGGGCGATCTCCTCTCGATACATTTCCAGTTGCGCACAGCTCCAACCTGTATGGCGTGCGACAGCCTCGTATAACACACTAGGTGCAAGATTTCCACTTTCATCGGACTTGCCCAGCAAATCGCGTCCGGGTGATGATGTCTCAAGAACACGAACTTTGCCGATGTACTCTAGGCGACGGGCAGGGGCTGGTTGCAGTAGCTTTACAAACACGTATCCTTCCGGCGTCGCTAATAAATCACTTGCGGTCGTTATGTCACCAGAGGGTAGATCCAATGGTAGATCATTCGTCACCGAGTTGTTTTCGACGTAAATTTGGCAGAACGAGTAAGCGTCGATGTCTACTCCGTCACAGAGCAGGTGTCCAAAAAGCGGTCGTTCTAGCTGAGACTTGTCACACGTGAGCAGTTTGCGTGGCCGAAGCGCCTGACCTGACACCACTGGCTGATTAAAGCACCACACCCGCGTCTGGTTCATTGCTATATCTTCTTCCCTGTATTCCCCGAGCATTTCGAAAAACTGGTCATGCAGCGCAACCAGCAAGTTGCGATGCGAGCAGCAAAATGGCAGCTCCAGCTCCGCCACGTTAGAAAAATCTACGAGTCCCAGTTGATGGTGTTCTCGAAGATCGTGCTCGAATACAACGCGAAACGTGATGGACATCAGTCGTACCTGAGCCGACACCGTGAGAGTATCGGGCTGTGCTTGGCCCTCAGTAGAGCTAGTAAGGAAGCCTTGCTGAGGGTCGCGCAGCATACTTAGCGACCCGAGTGAGTGCACTCCCCAATTATTGAGGTGCTTGTGAAACTTGTTGTCCGTCAGACACGAATGCCACTCGAGTCGACGTGTCGGATCCAGTGTATTGTCCACCTGCAGCGAGAACACGGCGCATGTGAGCCAGTCCGGAGGACGCCGCGACAAGTCAGTGAGTACGAGGTACACACTGAGCACGCGGCCTTTGTACTGAGCCTCGTTCGGATTGCCGTTCGGAAAGACCCAAACGCAGAAGCGATGTGCGCCGATGGTGAACGTGTCCGACACGACTTTATCCACGTCTCTCATCGCTTCCACGTCGGAAAACTTGGGCACTTGCACCGATATCTCGGCCCGTTGTTCCTTGGCGTGTTTCTCCACGAAGCATCGTCTCCAACAGCCCCCATAGAGTCTCACCAACTAGACAAAAATGATATAACAAAAAGTATCCATAACTCAGCTTCTAGACCTCTCCCACCCTAAAACTCTGAAGACATAGCTCTTCCGTACATCATAATCTGGAGCTCCCGGTAGTTGTGGCAGCACGTGTGTCCTCAGCGTCGGCCATTGTTTGACGCACAGACTCTTCCAAACCTTCCGATCGAACGTCAGCGTTCGGAAGGTTCTGCACGTCGCGGCACATGCCAGCAGCGAGTGGCCATCCAGCTGTGCCAGTGCGAGCGCCAGCAGCTCGTCCGGCAGCGTCCGAATGTCGCTCGGAACCGTCTTGTCTTCAGTATGCTGCTCGTCCATCATCTCCACGTCATCCAAGTCGAGACTCTCACAGTCCGTTTCGCCCGCTGAGCCCTCGCTGGCGCGGCACTGGACGAGTCGCGGGTGCTGCTTGACGTGTCTGCTGCTCTTGCTGCGGGGCGGACTGAGGCCGCCGAGCCACTGGCGCTTCTTGGGGCTGCGTGGGCGAGCCGACGCGACCATCGATCGGTCTAGAAATTGAGCAATGAATCCGATTTTGTTTTTTTACTGGTAGAGGAATCTGATGGATCTTCCGAAGAAGAAAACATGGAAAGAAGTTGAAGTTGGTGTTTCGGAACACACTTTTATGTCATTCAGTTGCGGGAGTTTCGATACTTAAGCGGGAGTTGAGCTGGGTTTTGTTTGAGCTTTTGGATTGCGTAAATGGCGTTGAACAGGAACTTCCGGACGACATATTACAAGACGCTGGGCGTGCCTGTGGTGCAGCATATTGTGGATGTGGAGGCCTCCTTCGCAGCGCTGCTTAATGAGAGAGTAGTGAACGTGCCGCAGCTGCTGAAGTTGGCACTGGAATTGGGCATCGCGCCGCA
This sequence comes from Phytophthora podocarpi, assembly GCA_001314375.1. Classification (NCBI taxonomy): domain Eukaryota; phylum Oomycota; class Peronosporomycetes; order Peronosporales; family Peronosporaceae; genus Phytophthora; species Phytophthora podocarpi. Next base: position 147,003 of record LGSN01000003.1, read on the forward strand.
GTATCGAGCAAGGAGTTGGCTGTTGCTGGCGGGGGTGCTGCCGCCCTATCCGGGGCTATGGAGTTTCGCGTTGAAGGAGCGATGCGCCATGTTTGAGGATGTTGTGGGGGCGGCTCAAATACTTCAGGTTAAAGATGCGACGGAAAGCGACGAAGGAAGAGGAGTTTACTACGATTTCATGGAGCTTTTGGAGGAGGAAGACGAAGGACGGAAGGAGGAGAAGACGTCGTTGCAGGATCTGAAGAGGTTGGTGCACTTGCATCGCACATATTGGAGGGAAATTGCGGTGTGTGACGCGCCACTGTTGTGTGGGATGGATGACCCGAACTTCTTGTTGGGTGTGGCTCGAGTGGTGTGTGAAGTATTGACACACGAAGCGGAACGGTTCTGGGGCTTTACCAGGTTGTTGGAGTTATTCCATGATGGACTGGAGCTTGTGGATCCTGTGGTGACACTGGACACGCTGTATAATGCACAGCTTGCAGACTTTGAAGGAGTGTTTCTTCGTACGCTGGACGTGAAGCAGAGGCGGTTGACTGCGGACGGATCGATGTCGAGTCTGCATATGGTCAAGAGTGGACACGATGAAGAGTATGGAAGACGACGGTGATAAGTCAAATAACGCGCGCATGGCATTCAAAAATGGGCCTTCTCGTGACTGGCAGTTAAGCGAAACCTTCGATGTACTCGTCCTCATCGTCGCTGTCGTTCTCGGAACTCTTTTGCGTTTTACTAACGACGGATTTGCGGGAACGACGTCGTCGCTTTGGTGGGGCCTTGGGCTTTAATTGTTCTTCCAAATCGATATCCAGCTGCTTTTGGTCTTTGCGAGCGGCGTGCCAGGCAACCATGAAAAGGTTCCAATTCAGCTCAATCGGATCGTCGGTTTGGCACAAGTCGTCGACAGAAGGTAGCAAAAGTTTCTTGGGAGATCGTTCCTTCGCCTCCACTGGAATATCTGTGGCGGATGGTTTGTACGTCGCACATTTCTCGTTGTCCAGCTGGTAGTTGCGCTGGAGCGCAAACTTCAAACGGAGCAACAGCGCAATCGCGAACGCAACACGACTGTTACTCTGTAGCGTCGACAACTTCGAGCCCGCCAGCGGGCCCAACGGGCGATACTCACCAATTGTTACCATTGAGAGATCCGATTCTTCGTCTTCCAGTTGTTTAGGTGCCACACCCGCCTTTGCAAAGACTTCCTTGAGATCTTCCAGCACAGGGCTAAACAAGAAAATAATTGTCAGCTCTCCAATACATAGGCGCTAGCATAGGAACGATGAGAACGTACCCGAGTCGAAGGCTCACGTAGCGGTTGATCAAATAAATAATGTACAGCGGTTCGTCCTCCACGTCGTACGGCAGCGTCGAAATGATCTGCGCTAAATAGCACAGATACTTTAAATCGCTCGTGAAGGCCTTGCTGTTGTTGGCGGTGGTTGATTTGCTTCTCAATGGCTTAAGCACGCTCCCCTGGTCGGTGAACTGATTCACGAGAGCCTTAAGAAGAAGTGATTCACGTGATTTTGTCGGCTTGAGGCAATTCGTGTACAGTCGTCCAAAGAGGCAAAACTCCTTTTCGCTTTCGACGATTCCCAGCGCTGTGGCGTTGCCGTACACATTGAGCTGGAACGAGTACGAATCCTGGATACCCTTAATAAGTGGTGTGTGGAATTGACTCCAGAATCTTTCATACAGCGCCATCAGCTGAGAGAATGCTGCATCCCGAACTTCCGGCACGCGATCGGTCTCAAGTGCCACCAAGTTTGGAATGCATTGCAACGGGTTCACCAAACCTTGTGTAAGTAACGCGCCGATGCATGCGATAGCCTGCTTTCGAATTTGCGGCACCTTCTGTATTGATAACAGCAATACGTTTTCCAGCTCCGCTTGCATAACGTTGCCGATCAACGAGGTGTCGGCTTCCTGGTCGCCTTGAACTTGCTGCTCCTTACTCTTCGATTGATTCATTGTTCGTGTCGCCAGCCCGTTTTCCAAACGCTGTTCTTCGAAAAGCAATAGCTCCTTCATGCTTACAAGGCACTGTAACTTCGCCTTCAGAGTATTTGATGTCAAAAGAAAGTTTAATAACCCATCTTGTTGAGCCCGGAGAAACAGACGCGGCCGAATTGGAAATAAAAAGCCCATGCCTTGCACAGCTTTAGCGGCGCATGAATCGTTGCCTGGCATGCGAACGAATTGACCGTACAACTCATAAAGCGATTCTGTAATCGTTCCAATCGTCAGCACTTTCGCCTCCTTTGCTAGTTCCTGACACTTATCAATGTCCGTTGCACCAACAATTTTTCCCGCTGCGAACAACGCACGCTGAAGCACATTATCTTTCTCCGACAAATTCGCGAGAGAAGTCCTCTGTTTGTACTCCCGTATGCTGAGAAAAAAACGTTCCAGCAACCGAAGCAAAAGTACTCGTGCCTTGTTTCGAGTTCTCGAGAGAGTTGCCAGACACTGGACACTTGGACCAACAACACTCGGGGGAGAGCGTAGCACTAAAACTTTCAAATCATCTTCCAGTCTTTCAGCAATAGTCTGTGGGACTCGCTTTACGCTCAAGATATTGTTAATCATGGAGACAGATAAACCTTGGATCTTGGCGTCCTCCTCTTTCAGGTATACTCGAATCGTCTCGAGGTGGCGAGCCAGGAGCTGAGGTTTTGCTTCACAAAAGGCAGACAGAGCAGTCATGCACGACACGAACTGTTGATGTCCGTCTTTTATGGAAACAGCTTTGAGAAGTGTGCCTTCCTGCAGGTCCATTAGGCAGTCCACAAGGCGGGTAATTATCTTTTCCGAGCGGTCCTCAGCGATTGCAACTTCAGCCGACCGATTTTTAGTGGATCGTGATGCCGTTTTCCTTGTGCTGCTATTGCGGCCCACCAACAGTCTTTTTAGCAGCTCAGCAAACCAAGCAAGGTTTGGCATACCGTGAATGACTTCAATGATAGTCGTGACAACTTCAGAACTGTTGTCCAGCTTTGAGTCGTTGCTCTTTACTACGCTGGCTGGTGTCACCATAGGAGTTCGATACGAAGACCACGCTTCTTCGACCGAGGTGGCGACGATCCCATCGTCGGAAATAAACTTTGTACTTCCACTTGAAAGCAAAGTGCCATCACTTTTTTCATCGACCTTCGTAGCAACAGAAGTCCAGCCAGGTGGTAGAGTATTTCCATCACTAAAATCACTTAACGGATTGGAGAGTCTCGACGATGATAGCTCAGCACCAAACCATACTTCTTGGAAAGTATCGATGATAAAGTTCTTAACGCCTTGATCTTCAGCCGCGTCTCCGATCCGTTCAACCAGGCACCGCATGCACGCACTTTTGCGGCGAAGCTCTTGTTCTGTGGTTACGTCGCGGGCCAAAGCTATCTTAAAGATTTTGCATACACTTTTCCGAACTTTGATGCCCTTGTCACGCACCCTCGCAGCCAGTACGTCGAAATATTTGTCAAACTGTCAACACACGCAAGTCAACATCATTAGCATATAACCACTTTAACCTAACAGGGATTTTCGTACCAGAAGGGGCTGCAACAGGACGTAAGTCCCGATCAATTCCACGGCTGCTTCACGAACTGAGGGCTTTTCATCCGAGCAACACCTCTGAACAGCTGACTGCACTTCACCTTCAGCCATCAACATGGGATCGACATCGACAATAACTCGCAGGCATTTCATAACTCGCGCTCTCAGACTTGGCATTCCTTTAGAAAGCAGAGCCATAATATGCGCGAGCAAACTGTCGAACAGGCCACAAAACTCACGTTTCACAGCAAGGTGCAAACTCGACTTTAGCGCCAATTCACTTGTAGGGACGGCCCCTTTAAACTTCAAGTCAATACCCCCCTTTGACTGCTCCCACGATGACACCCACAGATTATTTTCTCGTTCCACACAAGTCGACTCAGTTTTACTCCAATGAGCTCCCGATTCCGAGATGAATTTTAAGATGAACAGCTTCTTCGAATCGTCTTGATTAAGGCTATTCCGTTGAAGGTGCATCAGAACGATATGCTTCAGTGCCATTTGATGAAACAAAGCCAAGCTAGCGCTTGGTGGTGCGCCTTTGGACCGCGTTTTCATACCAGCAACGGCTGCACGCAGATTGTTTGTATGCTCTTCAATGACTGTAATTGAGTCACTATCCTCCTCCATGGGGTTCTGACTAACCTCCTTCTGATATCGCTTGATTGATGCGCATATTTTTCCGACCATATTGAGCGCAGCAAGACTTTGATGTGAATCTGGGTTCTTCACACTCTCGGAGATATTTGCATGTAGGATACTCGCCAACGACGAACTCAATGCCTCGAGAAGATCTTCCGCTCCTATCCATTCCGGGCGTACAAACATCACGAGGAGGTCTTCAACAAAGTTTTCCAAGACCACGCGATTATCACGCTCTTCGGTTTTCTTCCAGCATGTTTTAAGAAGCTTCCGAACAAATGACCGCGCACTGTTCCGTGTATCCGCCAGTGTACTCTCTACCACATCATTTTTCTGCGGAGACTTTTCTTCAGTGGCAGTATCCGGTGTTGACGAAGGTTCAATTGAGTCTAGTAGCAGGCCAGTATCAGCATCGTGCAATCTAAGTGTGCGTGCTGGAGCGCAGGCCTGTATCATTGACACCACTAACGTTGAGACTCGCTGGATTGTGTCGGTCGAATTCAGCAACTTCACCGTTCGCAGTGTACGTTTGGCCGTAGGGAGCTTAAGCATGACCTCCACAATATCTCTGAGCAACGACTCTCGGTGGTGTTTATACCGCAGAAAAATGCCTCGCAAAATAGTGAGAGCACTCAGCTGCAACGACGTCGCATATGAACTATGCTCTAAAGCAAACAACTCCACCATCGAAGAAGATAGTGGGAGTACCCACTGATCTGAGAGTTTTACACTCAAGACAAGTGTGGCCAGTTGATCCATAAACTCACAGACGACATGGGAAGCTCGGTCAACGGCCTTGCGAATGTCTTTGTGCGCACGTAGATTTACTCGAGAAAAGCTGGATGTTTTGCGCCCAGTTGACTGTCGTCGATTATTTTCTTTTACCACTGATGTGGACGCAGTCGTGACGTAAGTGGTGTCGATACACGGAAGCAGCAGCCGGCGAATGATGTGATGAAGTAGTTGGAAGCAGTTGTCAATAATCTCCTCCGAGAGAATCCGTCGATCGATTTGGGGCGTTGTCATCACAATAAGCTCACAAATCGCGACATCAAGGGACGCTAAAAGGCGCACAACCAGTCGATCATCCATCTTTTTAGACTGAGATTTCCCGTCCTCTTTGTTTGGCAAGACAGCTCCCAGCACATCCACTGCTAAACCCAACCTGACCTGGGTATCGAACGCGGTCATCAATGAAATCAGCAATTCTGGCTCCAGCTTGTTAATCCACTCATTCTTTTCCATTGCTTTCAGCGACTGCAGCAGCATCTTCACTTCTTCGGACTCAAACACATCCATGTTATCCTGATCAAAATTTTCCTGCTGCTGCCGATATGTCGCCATGTCAACCAATCTTTCCAACAATTCCGCATACTTCTCAACGCTGTCTGCAGTGATCTCCGCCTGGGTAGAAAGCGTCGCAAGCTCTTCTTCGTCTTGCATCTCCTCGTCCACTTCTAGCCCGGCATTCAACTCATCCAAAAATTTCTGCAGCTCGCCACCTTCATCTTTTATCGAGCTCTCATCTTCTCCATTATTACCTACCGATCGCCTCTTCCGTGGTCGTCCGTACTCTGGTTCCTGCTGCAGTTCCAAACTTCTCTTCGTAGGTGATGGCTTCACTCCATGAGTAGCCCCACCTAATAACATACACAATGAGTTAAAGCAACCGTTAGTTTCCCATACAGCATTGCAGTTGCAACACTGATAACAAACAGCACAAAATTCCTCTATTGACCGTTGAAGCATCCAGTCTGCACCACCGCCTGCGCCCACTTGGGCAATGAGTTCAACACGTCCGCGTCGATCTCTGTCGTTTCGCTTGCTGAGCTACCGAGTCCATTTTCAATGCACAATATAATAGTTTCTATTAGTATATAATATAGTAAAATAAAAATGAAAGAGTTACTTGTCGCACCCGAGTCTGCCGGTGGTTGAGGAGCGAATGAGCGTCGCCAACCGCTGCGGATTGAAGGACTCGACTCCTGACGTTGGTTTTGAGGTCACCGGATGCAGTGTCTCGCGTGCATCCGCTGCCGCTGCGTCCTGCGGATCCATGTACAACGGGAAGAGGAAGAGCCCGCCCCGCATCGTCCTCGGCCAAGTGCGCACTCGTGTGCTTGCTTGGTTGCGAATGCGGAATGAGAGTGATTGTTTCCTTTGTGCCAATTGCTTGGATGTTGCTTGAATGTTGCATCAATAGGTGATACTGATGGGACTCGACCACTTCAACCGTTGCCTTTGTCAGCATCAATCATGTTGGGCAAGTGTGCAGAAGGGAATGCATTGAATGTCAGTCTACCGGTAGTTGCCTAGTGTTTGATGCCACCATTATGCATCGATCGTCTTACGCAACTTTCGGGCGCATTTTGTACGCGCCGGGCATCGGACGCTTCTTCCGCCCTCCAGACGTGAGCGCTCCCGACCGGAAGATTGCATACAAGATGCGTAGCTGGTGCATCGACGACAGCACAAACAACAATTGAAGTTAGCGACAACTTGCAGGCATTGACATTAGATCCACGTGACGGAGTACTTACCGTGTTCCACATCCAGATGCAGTGCAGCACCAGCTTGGCAGTGGGCAGTGGCAGCACTTCTCCAGCTCTAGTCAGGCGGTTGATCGGGGCGATAATGTCGCCGTAGAGCACTATGGCACACACAAACAGCACCAAGCGGACGAACTGCGCTATGTCAGCTTCGGGTTAAAACACTCGGATAGTTGGCTTCCATACACGTTATCTTACCAGCGCAGAGCTGCGAAAATACATTAACAGCGTTGCCCCCGCTGCCGCCAATCGCACTGCTTCTGGCTTTTTGTAGTCCAGAGCACACGTCACACTGAGCAACCCCACCACAGCCTGCAGACAATTTTGCATCAACGGAGTTAGGATCACTAACCACTAGTAATTACCCTACCAACTACGTAGAGTATTACAAGTTGGGTGTAGATAGTGATGTCGGTGGCTTGCGAGCGACCGGCAGTCGACGCCGGTCCCCACAGGGTCCGATCCAGCTCGTTATGATGCAGCACTACCATCGATCGATCCGATGATTTGTACACAATGCGTTTTCCTCTCTTTATGGAATACCACTCCCCTTTACAAGAGACTTTAAAAAGGTTTGCTTGCGTTCACTAATAATGCATCCTCACTGCGTTTGAGTTAACATGTAATCATGCCGCTGTGCTTCATTAAACTAGGTATTGGTGTATTGGTGATTCGCGTCGTTTTTCAACCACGCAAATTGAAAAGTGTAGTCGGCGCCTGTAGTGAAAAATCAACCACAGCATCAGTGTCGAAGTTCCAACAAGAATTACGATATGTTCGCTGCTAAGGACGTACCAAAGTGTACGAGTGATGACTGAACAACGTAGACCACCCACAGTACCAGCTTCGATTGCACCATTTTCCATTGAGTTCGAAGTACGAACGCCAACTGGTGGACCGGAGAGTAGTCCATTGTTTTTCGAAGAAATTTGGTGAGTACGAGCATTGATATGAACTCGAGAAGACTGTACAAAAGCACATTAGACAGTGTGTTTTGAAGTTTGTCGGCATCCATGTATGCAAGTTGCGCGTAATATACGCGGTTTGGCAGATATGACATGGTGACGACGTAGATGGCTGTAGATTGTATACACGCGAACAAACAGTTAGAAAATGTGCAGCACATCGCGGAATGAATAGGATAGCACTCACAGTAGACGACCGGTACGACAACCTCGATGTACTCAACATGAATTGTGAACTCAGCGAGATGCAAAAGGTTTAACACCTTTCGCGCGTATAACCTCTCCATGAAAATCAAGTTGGTTCGTGCGTCAGCACGTGCATAAGATTTCCAACGCTTGCTGTCAACGTGAGAAGGTTCGGGTACTCGGGATTCCTGTGACTTTTGTGTCCTTGCCTGAAGACCTGTACGCTGGTCAGGGTTTTGGTTTGGATATACTTTCTTCAATCGAGAGAGGAAACTCAGCAGTTTGACTACCGGTAGAAGTCTTGGGCCCTTTTTAGTTGATAGTCGACGCAGATCGTGATTCTTGGAGGCAAATGAACGGTGGGCCACAATACTGCACGCACGACTCAGCGCATTTCTCGGTTTATTTGGCGACTGCACATTGCTCGGTACAAGAGTTTTCAGCAAATTGATTTGGTCGTCCATTTTCTTGAGCTCCCGAACAAGCTGCATGACTTCTCAGAGTGAACTTGCCATGCGTATAAAGTCAGCAGTCATTATTACTATGACTGTGAGCTTTGACGTCGAGTTCTGCATAGAGAAGGAAACGAGGAGCGCGTTGAAGACGTCGACGTTGAATACGACAATTTCTGGCTGCATATCGGTGTTGGACCGAATGTAATAGCTAATTCCGTTCTTGATTGCCAGCTTGATGATCAACAAGACAAGTGAAAACCAAGCCTGTTCCACGGATCCAAGTCTTGTGAAAATGTAATTGTAGAATGGGTAGATCGCGATCATAGACATTTGAACGACAAGCAATTTCAGTCCATCAACAATCTGTGTCTGTAATGTGCTATCGCCGCGGATGTGATGGCTCTAGCTTACTGCGAAAGAGCCCAAAAGCAGCACCATCCAAACGGGGGCACCCACAACCATAAGAAACGGAACCGGGAAGCCGATAACGCGAGACATCGAGTAGGCGAATAGAATAACACCACTGCTGACAAATACTGTAATTCCAAAACTGCGTGCTCGAGACATGGGCAACACGGGTAGCATCTCGCGAAACTGCACAACAAATGACAACGTGTAGAGCCATATTATAAAGCAGGAGCGAAGCCAAAAAACGATATTCGAGTTCGTGCCAGCCTCTGGTGGATTTAAGGGAGTGACGTCGGCGAGGATTACCGCGAGCAGGACAAGAACCGATAGCTCCACGATGCTAATGGTATCGCTGTACTTCTGAAGAGCGATTAACCGTTCACCAGAATAGTGACCGCGCTGCACTACTCGTAAAGAATTCCACGTGCGAGCGAGCCGCGTTAACTATGTATCTGCGACCATTCCGGCTGCACTGTCGGCGTTTCCAGCGGAACTCCAGAACTAAGAGGCAGAGCTCGAGTGAAGCAATTGATTCACCAAATTGCATGCACCGATCAGTTGTCATTAAATGCAAGAACTATAAAGTAAAGTCGCTTGTGTTTTGGCATGAAATCAGTTCAAATATAGCAACTCGAGTTGGTGATAATAACGTTTTGAAGCGCATTGTTGTGAATATTCACTTGGTCACTACCATAATATTTATCATCATAATTTCCAATGCATCTACCTGAAATCACCACAAGCAAAGGAGTTACCATCCGCTCTTTAGAAACATCTCATTCATTGTAACAATATATGCTAGGAATATGCTGTTATCGACCCCAGAGACACTTCGTAGCCCCTATTTACTGCTTCACTCGCAACAAATTGTTGTTCAATGGTATTATTTTTTCGGTTCTCGTACAAGCTCGATTAAGCGCATTGCTCGACTTCCTTGGCGACTGTGGACAATTTTCAAGCAAGTGAAGTTAATCCTCGATACTTGAAATAGTTCGCAGCTCGCGGAGACGAACCACTACTTCGTCAAGAGAGATTGCGATGCGGATGAAACCCACGGTCATGACTACTGCGATGGCGAGCTTGATGGTGAATTCTGCATGGAAAAGGACACGAAGAGTGCATTGAAACCCTCAACATTGAGAATGACGCCCTCTGGTTGCATGTCCGTCTTGGACCGCGCGCAATGGCTGGTTCCGCTTTATTACGATCAGAAAAAGCGAAACCCAAGCTTGGTCGGTGGGAGGTAGACTGGTGAACATGTAGTTGTAGAACGGGTAGATCACGATCATTGACACTTTGATCGTAAACATCTTTAGAATATCCACAACTTGTACCAGCAAGGAGTTATTGTCGTAACTGCGATACCGCCAGCTAGCTGTAAAATCCCCCGAAAGCAAACAGGAGGTCATTGACTAACAGAAAAAGTAACATAAGGCCAGTATTAACCAAAACTGTACCTTACGAGAAAGAACAATACACGATCAAGTATGCGCAAAACCAGAAATTGACGTTGGAGTTGTGTGGATTCAAGGGTATGACGTCTGCGAGAACCTCAGAAAGTAGGCATGGAACCGCTGTAAGCAGAATGAGCGACACCTGTTCCGTAATACCAACGGTTTTGCTTGATCGATCAATCGCTAATATCCGTCCCCAACCACGAAAAATCCTCGCGCTACAGCCTCATGTAGCCTACATGAGGCTAGCATATTGTCTCCATCGATCCTACCTCTGCTCGCTAGCGTCTTCGTAGTCCTTTGCAATGAAACTTTCTCCTTGGGAATGAGATCATCATCATGGGGCAAATCTAGGAAAAGGGTCAATCGGCACAGGTTAAGTTTGAAACAACGTCAGTCAGAGCGGTGTATGCGTTGTCGAATTTAGTTCGCTGGCAGGATGCGGAAACACTTCATCGTTCGATTGGTCGACCACACCCGATAGGCAGTACAAATGGCCTCAGTTCAGCCATTGCCTATCGGCAATCTCGGCAAATGCGGAGCTTAGTTGAAGTGCCTCGTTCCCGGATATTAACCCACAAAAAATGCGACAAGCGCGTTCGGATACATACTAAAATCAAGTCACTCCCGATATCCCTAGATCTTCAAAGCCATATCTTCTGCCATTTTCGAAGCAGCCAGGTATCCCTCAAGTCTCCGCTAAACCAGGATATCCCCGTCCACACTCTGAACCCGCGGTACCATCACAATGTCGTACTCGCTGTTCCCCCCTGCGGCCCCCTGTGCTCCGTCAGGATCCGCTCCACCGCCGCCGCTTTTTCGATCGACTGGGGACCTGCAGAAGCTCATTTCTCCCCATTTCCTGTCCCCCGAAGCTCGATTGAGACCTGTTCCCACCAACGAATGGTGGGGCAACTTGCTGGCGTGGGACGGACAACGGGACAGCGACGCTGTGTTCGCTGGCCCGTATACTTACAAAGTGGTGCTGGGCCAACCCGGTGCCATTGGCAGCGGCTTGTCAGTCAGCTACTTGCTGCAGTACCGAACGGACGGCCCCATCAATGATAACGGAGCTCCACGCTTCTACTTCTACCCGCCGACCATCAAGAACTGGATCTTCTCAGCTGTGGAGCTCGCGGACCAATCGGGTGCACCGCCTCTTACCATCGAAACTTGGGACGACATGGGGGTGCACCTTGCCATGTCAGGGATGAGGATGTACTTGGCCTTGGGCTCTGCCTTCACGACGGTGGAGTACCAGGGCATGCAGGTGCAACTTGGTACGGAACATTCCATTGTCGCTATCAACGGAGCTCCTGCGAGAGAAGGCCACCAGGTGAATGGGATCAGCTTTGTGGTCTCACTCAACAACGGACAGCAGTGGGTGCTCTACTTCTTCTCCAATGTTGGCGGGAACACCTCGCTGGTGTTCCAGGACAACAAACTCACGACCACATCAAAGTTCACGGGAGTTGTCCAGGCAGCGTTCGTCTCGACGAGTTCAGTGCAGCCTGCGGTACCTCAGGACGACCACAAAATTCTGCAACTTTACCACGCAAGTGCAGGTGTCTACCCTACAGGAGCCACCGTTCAGACGCTGAACTCGGAGTCGTTTACCTTCCACTGGCAACTTACAACTGCTGCAGGCAGCAACCCGGGAGCTCGCTTCCTTCATTTCGCACTCACACACCTGCAAGCAATGCTGGATCCCTCTACAGTGGAAGCCAAACACGAACTCGTGCTGCATTCGCACACACACGGGCCGTTGTTTGCGTATATGTTGGTGGCTCAGCCAAATTCCAATCCGACGTGGCTTTGCAACGTGCCCCAGGCTGAAAGTCAGGGTGTCGAGACGTGCACAGTGTTTTACCCACCGCGCGCTGGGTCCCTCACCCGAGAGGAGGTGGAGAGGCTGAACTTGTGTCGCGTCGTCGCCGATGAAATCCACGGAGATTGGTCTTTGCCGCGTGAAGGAAGCTACTACTTTAAGGGCAAGTTACTGCAGAAGTTTGGCACGATGTGTCTTGTGGCGCGGCAGCTTGCAGACACTACTAACCCTGAAATGAAAGACGTGGCGCAACACGGCAGTTCCAAGCTGCAGCAACTGCTGTCGGAGTTTGCGAACAATCAGTCGGCGTTCCCACTTGTCTACGACACGGTTTACAAGGGAATTATCTCAAGCGAGGCATTGGCTAAGAACGACATGAATGTCGACTTCGGCAATGGCGTGTACAATGACCATCACTACCACTACGGCTACATAGTGACTGCTGCTGCCATGGCCCTCTACTTGGATCCGAATTGGCGTCACTCAGCCGATGCCGTCAAGGTTCGAACGCTCGTTGACACTCTCATCCGAGACGTGGCTACATCGTCACCTACCGGCAGCGATCCGTATTTCCCGCGCTTCCGATACTACAACTGGTGGCTCGGCCACTCGTACTCACATGGTGTGACCCCAATGGCCGATGGTAAGGATGAGGAGTCTACATCAGAAGAGGTCAACTTTCTGTATGGCATTGCTCTGTACGGCCAAGTCACGGAGAATGCAGAACAACAGGCGCTGGCAAAGTTGATGCTCAAGGTCTACGTGCGCGCTGTAAACACCTACTTCTTGCTACGGAACGACGGTCCTCCTATCCACCCCGCGGGCTTCGCGAAGAACAAGGTCACGGGCGTTTTCTTTGACAACAAGTGCGACTACGCAACGTGGTTTAGCCCCAACAAGGAGTGCATTCATGGCATCCAAATGATCCCCGTGTCTCCGATCCTCGAAGTCTCCCGACCGCCACGCTTCGTACGTGAGGAATGGGATGAAGTGCTAAGCAGACTGCCCATTGTGCACGACTGGAAGGCGAACCAGTCTGGCTGGACGTCGCTATTGTTTGCCAACTACAGCGTCTTGGACCGCGCAAAGGCTTTCGAAGTACTAGCCATGTGCCCCATGGATGACGGTCTCAGTCGCGCCTGGGCGCTGTACTATGCTGCCACTCGCCCGCCACCTTCTTGTTAAGCTAAGCCAAGACTCCCGTGCAGCTGGAAAGTCTCAGTTCTGGACTCCAATGCTTTCGTGTTAACGCACCCCTCTATTTGTTGATCAACACGTTCACCATTTCAATTTGCCCATTACCAATACTCTGGGTGTTGTCCCTATTACGGAGGAGTCATCGCTTGTAACAACGATTGAGCCAGCTCACTTACCACAGGTGATACTTGCCGATCGCGTACCGTGATCAAACACCTGCGAAGTCAAAATCATAAGACACTTCAGTCTCTGTCAGCACTGAATTTTGCCAGGGTTATCGTACCTGTCGATGAGCCGCTGGAGTTCAACTGGTGGCAACGTCCCCACAAAAGCCGGGAACTTTCCAATGAGAGCTCCAACCACTTTAAGGCCGTTCATTGCTACAGATTCACTTCGCGTAGACTCGAGACGAGCTGCAGTGGCCTCGAAACAAGTGCGAACAAGTTGTAGATCGCCGTTGTCTTCCATTGAGAGGATCCCGCTAGCCTTGTACAAAAATGAAAAGATGATCTACAGCAGGTTCAAACCACAAAGTACAATGGCTGTCAGTCAAGCAACCTGGAATGGCTACCAGAAAAATCGGTCTCTACAGTACCTGGAGACCTCCAGCAACTACATCTTCTTCAGAGCAGCTATCGGTTGCTAATACAACGCGCGAAATGAACCCCTGCGTTTTCCAGCTTGCGAGAACATTGTTCTCCGAGCGTGAGATGGCACTACAAATACAAGTCAATACGCGGTGTCGATGGAAACGTCTTCTCTTGCTGACTGAAGCACATACAACAGAAATCAAACGCACCTGAGTAGAATATTACAACAGCATATGCGAACTTGGAGCAGTAACTCGTGATTCTGAGCTTCACTCCACATGTCTTCGAGCAATTCCTGCGCTCGTGAGTAGAGAGTTTTAGTGTCCCGATCCGTAATGCTGTCTTTCCCATTCTTGGTCCCGAATATCCATGCCATCAAAAGGTCCACTAGTGATGAAGCACTCGCTGTGGGCACTTTCGTGCTACCTTGTCCGCCGTCATTCGCTGTCAGTCTGACGAGTACCAACGCGATGCAATCAATGCAACCACGTTGGAGATCAGTAAGGAGTGATTCATCCGGTGCCAACCTTGAATTTTGAACGCACGGAATTCCCAGAATTTGTACCAGCACGACAAGTACTTTCGAAGTCATCTCTCCATCTCTGTAGGCATGCGCATCCTCGGAAAATACCCGATTTAAGTAGTAGACCATCAGTTTGGCCGTCACCAGTCCACACGAATTCGGAATGCTTTCCTCGTCCACAACAAGCGAGCTACCTCGTTGGTCATGTGGAGTTGCTTCCCGCAAGAAAGCAACCAAGTATGCGAGGACGAACGGCAGCACTCGAGGTGGAGGGAATTTGGATAGGCACTCAGTAGCGACCATCTTCACTTCTTTGAATTCCAGTGGGTCCACTACTGATCGGGCTAGGATGTGAAAGAGAGTTTTGCTTGTGATGCCCACCTTATCATGAGAGAATGACTCTGAATCGCTGAGGTTAAGCTGAAGCTGGCGGTCAATATACTCATTCAGATGATTCAAATCTTCGAGTCCACACTACACCATACACACAACCACGCAATCAAGTCATCAACTGAAAGAAGAAAGAAACCTGTTACGAGGCTACGTACCAGCAATGACTTGATACGATTAGCTCCAAGAACATTTCGAGGAAGCATTCGTAGCACCAGTAGCGGTGCTAACCGAGAAAACAGCAACCCCTCAATTGCTTTTGCCGCTGAGAATGAATTGTCGTCCAGAAACTCTTCACTCAAACGCGGAAGATTCTGCAACAGCCATGGCATCAAACACACAGATTAGCATTATCTATAATGATTTGGTGCAGTGTGGCCCAACACTTACCATCATATGAGCGGAGAGCTGTTTCCCCATCATTTCAAATACGTCATGGTCCACCCAGCCGCATCCAATAAATTCACGCAGCATCCGCAAAAGCACCGGGTCACGAGGAGACCCAAAGATTTTGCGGAGCAAGACACGTAAAACTTCACTGCGAGCACTGGACTGTTGAACACGCTTATTCCACCTACGCATCCACGATACGGATTATATTCCCGTTAAAGGGAACACCTGAGACTTTCATCACTGCAGTACTTTGAAGTAGTATAATAACGTACCCGTTTGGACCGAAACAAAACGAAAACAACTTTTCTTGCGTCTCTTTCCGTTCATCATCATCAGCAATGTTTCCTTTGATACCTCCCTCCAGCTGGGTAACGTAGCCGTCCCATTCGCGAGGGGATGCTGGTAACTTATCAGAAATCGAATGGACTCGAACACTTCCGAACTGACAAGCATCAATGTACCACGATACCATGATTTCAAGGTAATACCGCGTCGTAGACGCGAAAAAATACCCGAGTGTCGTTGTAATAATGTGCTTTTCGGCATCGAAGATACCGGCTGTACACAATCCCGCAATGCAAGACACAACGTCTAGTGACGGCAAGCAAGAAACAGCCTAAAGAAAAAAGGTACAGCGTCAGTCATCGCATTAGTAGACGGAATCGATGTCATGCATTACAGTAAGTTGTACCAATCGATGGCGACTGTGGTTTTCGTGGGCAATGAGACCTAAAACCTCCGGTGTAAGCACCTTGCTGTTGACGAACAAAAGGCAAAGTACGCAGTCATTGTCAGATTAACATTCACTTCATCAAAACAAAGAAGAACATATCCTTTTCTCTGTGATAAGTTCTCACCGCCAATGCCGGTGTAGTAGAGTTTCAGTAGTTGCACTGTCCAGTTGGTATAAGAATGTCCGCACGAGGGAGATAACACTCTACGCAATAACGCACAAAACACACGACAAGGCAAACACGTTAGCACAGCAACAACATATAGTATTGAATCCTATGCGGAACGCCCTGCTCACCCGATTCCTTTGAGCGTGGGAGTCTTGTACACGCCTAATAAGCTCAGTAATGAATATGGATCGAGAAATGGCGAAGTCAGCCACAAAAAACTCCAATTCTGTTTGACCTTGCGACCCAGCATCAGAGGCCCTATGCGCGACCGATGCGTTGCTGTACAAACGGAGCAACTGCGAAAGAAGCTCACTCTCTTCAACTTCGGAGCTCAAAAGTTGTAGCGCGTCACTGGGCAAAAGGACAGCTCTTAGGATTTTCAAAATGAAGATAACTGTCGCCTCAGCGCCATTTTCGGTTGCTGTAGACAAACCCTGGACGAAGAAGAAAACGAAGTATGCCTTCATTTCTGCTGGAAACCCACCAAAAGCCTTGGAGCATCCTTTCACCCCACCAATTGAATCCATCAATACGCACACACAGCGTAGCTGAGCGTAGATCACCTCAAGGTTGGTAATGGTACCGTGGCATCCATGCTTCTCTTTAGGGTGAAATGTCGTGAATGCCCAGTTCTTCAGAACCCGAGCAAGAACCTCTGGCGGTTGGGTCTTTTGAATTCGAGAGGATGCGTCGGTACGCGTGCAAAGCAGTGGGGCGGTTGCCTCCCAATGCCAGCACAACACACCTAGCGCTGCTGGAACGGATAAATTTGAGTCACATGCGTTCTCACCTTCAACTTCTTTCACACTTGACAAGACGATATGGGAGACTGCAACATATGACTGCAGGTGCTGGAGCGCATAGCCGAGAAACTGGCGGCGTGTTGAGTGCAAATGCCACTGTCGTTGCACAACTAGGAAGAATTGCATGCTCTCCACAGTTTTGCCCATTGAGCCGTCGTCAATCAAATTTCTCTTTGCTTCTTCGCTCGATAGCATGTACTGCGCCGCGACGTCCGCGCACAGCAATGCAAGCGCTTCCAAGGCGATCAGTGCAAGCTTCGATGGTTTCACATGATGCGAGCCAGCAACCCGAACTGTTCCTCGTTCTACAACGACACACAGAGCATCCAAGTACGCCCCAAATCGATCACCTAACAAGCACGAGCTCTCAGTATCAGATGTGACAGTCCGCAACTTGCGGCGACATCTCTGCAACACCTCAAAAAGCGTAAGACAAGCAGCAAGCTGATTCTGCTTCTCGGCTGTCGGTTGGATCCATTCCAACAGCAACTGCCGTACGTAGTCATGAGTCGATAATGCCACACCACTACCACCACTTTCACAGTCCATCATCCAGTCCAGCAAAACGTGCAATTTCTCTGCCTGCGGGCCCCAAATACAGCAATTCGTTCGAGATGCCGTGCAATCTCGCATTGATCGCATCATTGCTGCTCCAGCCACAGTGCACACCAAGTTTCGATTTGAATTTTTTGCTCCAGCTCCTTCCACTTCACCCTGAGCGCCGTAAGCATTGGCAACTGATGTCAAAGCAGCCTGCAGTCTTGCAATCCGCTTGTGGTCCGACAGCGACAACACTCGACCCTAGTGCAGTCAAAAGACCAATGAATTAGCAGCAACGACACCAGCAGCATGACAGACCACTATAATGCGCTAAATGACACCTCAGCAGTGCGTTTCAGCACGTCGACGTCGTCTGTGCCACTAGGTTTTAGCAGCGACTCAGATCTGATTCCAGTCTTGACACGCTCTAGACTGGCGATAGCTGTCTCCATCTACACAACCACAGCACGTTAGAAACCCAGATTTGCACGGAGAGAAATAGAAGGAAGAGATGAATTAGATGATAATTACGTGGAAGAGCTCGCAATCTCCCAGCACTCGCAGCAGCCGCCCCGCGCTGTCGCCATCGCGAGTCCTCGCCGCCATTTTTGATTTGACAATTGAAATTGTACAATAGTTACGATACATTTTTTATGTGGTACACCTCTTTTAAGCAGATGGCTACAGTTGAAGGTCGGTTTTGTTGAACTGGTTGCACATTTGTTCATTGATTGATGGTACCAACTCCATTATACATACAGAGACTACTAGAGCTGGTGGCTTCCTATCTCTCGGAAGCAATGGGCTTACTGCTGAGGCCTTAGAGCGTCAGAGTGTTGTGGCCATCACGGCGGACTTTGTCGACGTCGTAGTATTCCGCGCTGTCATCGGAGTGAGCGCTCAGGAACGACTGGTTCGATGACTGGTTCGATGAGCCAGAATTCCGACGACGATGTGACGGGTAATACCTGCCGTCGTCGCCCCCGTTGTCCGTGATTCGACTCTGGGCGTTGAAATCGACACGAGATGTCGCGAAGTTGGCCCTCGACTGGTAACCATAGGAATCGACCGAGTCCCGCTGCATGAAAGCTGACGAGGTCACCCCGAGAGGACCAAGCTCGTAACTCTGACCCTCCACATCGTTCGCCTCACTTCCATCCGTGTCCACGCTGACCACGGTCTTTGACCGACTCTTGAACCAACCACTGCTGTCACCATCGAAACTGCTTTCGGAATCGTTCGAGAAGATCGACATCTTGGCCTGAGGACTGGTACCGTAGCCACTGGTTTTGCTCGTTTGGGGAGTAGCAGCCCCCATAGCGGATGAGAACGTGTTATTCGGCTTCGCGGTGCTTTGTGTCATACCCAACTGGCTGCTGGCAGATGAAACCATTGAGTCCGAAAAGTTGACGTAAGACTGCTCCATCATGGCAAACGAGCTGGCCGTTGAAGCAGCCGGGGCAAAGTGCTGACCCACAGCCGACGCTCCAGGAGCAAACTGTCGACGGGCTGATGAAGGTGCAGACGGATCTGCCACAGTGTCTCCGTCTACATCAATATCCACATCGTCGATATCCACGTCCTTCTGCAGGCCATCCATGTTAAAGCTGCGTTTCCTCCGCGAAGACGAACTACTGACTCTAGAGTTTGCGCCGGAGAAACTGCCAGCGTACGCGTCGAGAGGTACAGTCGATGGGCGCGAGCCGAGCCCGGAGCCCGACATCCCCGTTGCAATCGGGGCTCCTCCTCTTGAAGATTGACCTCTCGATGACGGCGGACCTCTCGACGATGCCAGACCCCTAGATGAATTCTGACCTCGAGACGAATTCTGTCCCCGAGATGAATTCTGTCCTCTCGACGAGAGTTGGCCTCTTGAAGATTGTCCTCTAGACGATTTTGGCGACCCAGACTCATTATTCGTGCCAAGGTAGGCTGCCAGCACATCGTAAGTTGGAACTGGTCCCTCCTGAATAGGTTCAGGAGAGGGCGTTGGCGCAGCGTTATTCACTTCGAAAGCGTCCGCACTTCGAGTCGAGCCTTCAAATGAGTACTGTTGGTTGCGAGAAACCGGTGGACGAATCTTGCCCTTAGAGCGACTGAAGACCGGGGTAGCCTCCGGAGCCGGCTCCAACATCGGCACGTGGTCCGAATGATCACCGCGTGAGCTCTCGGTACTGTAGCCGGACATATTGCTTGTCTGCGACTGGTACTGCTGGGGCTGATTGAGCTGTTGCTGGTGCTGCTGCTTGTTTTCATACCAGTCCACACCATGGCCTGCTGGTGTGGTCTCTACTTGCTCGTAAGCGCGGCCATTAGTGGACGCGTTGTTGCCGAACTCGAGGTTAATGTCCGTGGCATCCAAGCTAGAGTTGTCCTTGCCGTTCTTCTTGTGGCGGCAGGCGACGACCATCTTGTGAATAATCGTGTAGGCCTGGCGCACGAAGAGCAAGAAGAAGATGAACATGTTCACACCAATGATACCGTAAGCCACGTTGTCACGCACGGTCTGTGGGAAGTAGTCGTCCCTTGCCACGATGAGCATGAGGCAGATAAGCACAACCTTCATGAACACCGACGTGATTCCGATGTAGTACAGGAACCGCAGTAAGTTCGGCTGGCGGATGAGCAACAAGATCAAGTACACCATTGTGATTGCCAGGATACACAATAGCTGCGTCGTGGCATCCCGAACAACTCCAACGATGGCACCGGTCATCACGGCCAGCAGAATACGGGGCACGAAGAAGAAGCGGTTGTCGAAGTTGTACTCGTCGTAGTAGACGCTGTACTTGTTGCTAAACGCCCGCTGGTCGTGTTCGTAAGTGCCGACATCCTTGAGTTCGTCGGCGTTGTTGCCAACAACGATAATACCGAGTCCAAGGGCCATGAGAATGACAGCTGCGAGGGCGACAATACCCAACGCGTAGCGTGAACTGGAGCCATTCGCCGAGTCGTTCGACGATCCTTCCGAGATGAAGTAGCTTCCCGCCATCGCAAACATGTATTGGGCCAGCAGTAGAGCCAACACACCAGCCCAAACAACCTTGCGATACCACTTGCGCGCCACATCACCGAACGACTCGTTCTTGGCTAGAGCACCCATGATCAGAACGATGACCAGGAACAGTGCGTGCAGCACCACAACCACCACGACGAACGTTACAAGAGTGTAGAAGAAGAGGTTGTCGGCATCGACACCGATCAGCGCGGCATATCTCGCCGGTCCAGACTCTCCAGCCGCCGCGAAGACACCTGTAGCACTGGAACTGGAGTCTGCAAGTCTACGGGTGGAATCGTCACTGCTGTCGCCTCCACTTCCACTACTGCTCGAGTCATCGCTACTGCCCTTGATCAAGTTAAAATTCGTCCACGAAAGTTCCTTCGAGAACTCCAACAGAAAAGTCGGTGCGCCTTCAATGCGCAGCTGACTGATCATGCCTGCAAACTGGGCCTGCTCGACAATGTGGGTCATCTCGTAGAACCCTCCCGAGAAGCTCAGCGCTGCCGCAGCACTGGGCATCGCAGAAGCCCACAGCATCGAACCTGTGCCGATCACCGCCGCGCCAGCCAAAGACGTGGCGATGACGCCCGACGCGGTGCTACCGGCCTTGGAGTCCAGGAAGTGTCGCGTCCCCGTGGAGTTGGTGGGCCACTGCGTATTGCTGCCGAAGACGCAGCCGGAGCAGCTGTTGGCCTCGGCGTAGCTGGCGTTCAGGTCTCCGATGTCGACGTCGGACGCAAGGTTGAGCGCCTGGCGGATCTGGTCCTCGCCCCACGGGATCGCGTACGTGTAGAAGAGCAGGCCGAGCGCGGCCAGGATGCCCAGCGGCAGCAGTAGTGCGCAGAGCTGCGAGAGCGCCATGCAGCCGCAGCACTTGGCGGCGCAGCACAGCAGCCCCATGCTCGAATCAAGTGTGTGTTAGGAGATCTGTTCGTACGAGGGCGGCGCTCGTGGTGGTGGTGGGCGGAACTGGCTTTGGCTGCCAGGACGTTGCGATGGTGATTGCCTCGAAGTCGATTTGACACGCTTGGGCTTTTGACTTGGTGGCTTTCAGCCCCAAAGGCTGGATGCAGAGGCGTTGACCGAAAACAGAGGGAGGAAGTCCATCGAGCTTTGGATGGGAATTGCGAACGAGAGACCGGGTGCAACTGCAACAATTCAGCACGGTAGAAAGTGGCGCTCGGGGGTTCATTGGTAGAAACGTGATCGGTAGTACCGGTAAGTGAGGGGTGTTGATAGTATTTAGCCAATCGCTGATGGCAAAAAATATTCAGACGCCGTTTTGATGTGTGTGTGAGACGGCCCTTGGCGCGCTTTTGACAAGGTCTCCACCGTGGAGACCTTGTCAAAAAATGGAGTCCACGCCGAACGCGACACGATGGATAGGCTTGGTGGAATTGGATCCATCGTCGTGGATGTCCAGCTAACAACGTACACGGAGAAGGCTGGTAGTGAACGCATGTCCGCTACGCATTCGGTTAAAGTTTGCATGGCGCAAATAAGCATGCAGCCGCTTACGGTGTAGCCGCCATTCGCTGATCGACAGGGCAAGCGTTGGGGACCTGGATGCAACTATATCCGCTACTACATGTACACTTCTACAGTATTACAGTGTATTGTGATAAATGTACCAAACATTGTATTAACGCCGCCCTATATTTCTGCGGCCAACGCCTCACTTGCCGTTTTTACTGACCCCGCCGTGCTGCGGACCTTTGCGGAAAGTCGCTCATCGATGTGAGGTTCAACGATATGAAACCTCGCGGACAAAAATGGATCGATCGACGACGGCTTCAACGTCACCGCAGATGTCTTGCCGATGCCTCGCCGATGCGGCGGCGGCACCGTGAGTCACGCGTGCGAGTCGCCATACGAAATTGAAGGTTGTACCGGTATGAGAACCGGTAATTATCTCGTTTCTGGCAATTTCTAAATGCGGCTCAATCACTTCTAACGTGACAGCAGCAACCATGACCAGCGCCACGCACCCGTTCGAATGGTACGCCCGACGTCACCGCCTCTAGTCACTCGCTTCTAGCGACCTCATCGCTGTTACGCACCGCTTATCTCGTTTGTGCTGCCGTCTTCTCTACAGCGATATATGTCTGAACTTCCCCGAAGAGGTAGACGCGCAGAACGTGCTGCAGACGCTCGAGGTCGACGCCGAGCTGCAGCCCGAGAAAATCCACCGCACGTTGACCGTTAAGGGCAGGGAGCTCCACGTGTACGTTTGGCAATGCTTCATTGGCGGTTGCTTTTTGACTCCATACTATGCTGACACCTTAGAATGTTGCATCCTGTTTGTTGTGATTGATGGTTGGTGGTGGTGCAATGCAGCCACTTCGAGGCCACGGAGATCCGACTGCTGCGTGCGGCGGTGTCTTCCTTCTACGACATGGGTGTGCTGGCAGCCAGGACGCTGCTGGAGTTTAAGGAGTGAGGAAGTCGAGGAGAACGAAATACAGAGTCTACAAGTTGTTGACTCATTCGGTTCTGCGTCACGACGGTTGGAAACGGTGATCCACTCATCGTGTATGCTGCCGATGGGCCTCACTGTCCACAACGTCGCTAAGTGGTTGCAACGGGTTCAAGAGGTGATATGCATTAACAGCGAAGTTACTTCAACTGCCAGTGGCTGCGACGTGGAGTCGTGCAGCGGGTAAATACGTTGGGGGCTGCGGGGCGTTGTGAATTCCGGCTCCCGTCGAACGGTTTTAAGTGACTGCAACAGCATGGAATAACCAGTTTACTTTTTGTTGTTGTTCGCAACGCTTAGCTGGCTTAGTACATGCATGCGTGGGCTGCATGGCAGTGCACATTTTCTCTGCTGGCAGCACATTCCATGATTCATCTAGTCGTATTTTACATAGATACACTGCCATAAGAGCGAATCTTGCGAGGTTCTTCGAAGCAGCTTGCATTGACGGCGGCTGTGACGAGTTCTGGCATGGCGAATGTCTATCGCGGAAACCTCAACCTCTTCAGCGACTTGGTCGTTGTCGCAAATTGCATCGTGTGCATGCAAGCTTAAACGAGGTACATGTACATGTACCGGGGTGGATTTTGCTGCTTGCTCAATTCATGCCGACGCCGCCTCGTGTTCGCTGCTTTGCTTTGCAAAAAGTTGCTGCGGTAAGGAAAAACTTTTCCTGACCCCGGTGAAAATGAGGTGGCCAAAGGTTTAATTACACGTAGTACAGTTGCTCGGTGACGTTGCGCGCGTAGCAACAGAGTGGAGCGCTAAGTATGTGGCGGCAGTTTTCGCGTGGTACCATGTCGTCTGCATGGAGCCAATGCCCAGCAGCACTCACGGTTCATTTTCTCCGGACGGATGCTATTCCTGCCAGCAACGCTGGCCAGTGAACCCATGGGAACCCAACGGCCAACAGCGCTGGCCTGTGAACCCCATGGGGTCCCAACTCTGATACAGCACCGCACTGAGGTGGGCGCTTGCCACCCAATGGTTGGTTGGGCAGTGAGAGCTGGGCAGACTGCTGTCGTCCTCAGCCAACTTGGTGTGGACGTCGATGCGGCTCGAGTCATCTGCTGGGACGTACCGTAGAATACGATGCTTCATATTCCGTGCCCGGGTGTACCTGGCCTGAACCTTCAAGATTCACCGATGCAAACCAGCCATACATGTGTACGGACTCAGCCTCCGTACTGCGGAGACTCCCGTTTACCCCATGGGATGCGTGAGCTCCCAGTCGTTGTGATGACCAGTCCTCTGCGACCTGTTGGCGGAGACACACATGGTCGCAGCTACAGCAGAAGCTCGCAATAATGGAGGACGAGTTGAGCCTAAGCAGCGTCGTTTTTCTGAAGCGGCAGTGTGTAACGTGCAAGTTGTCGGCAACTTGTGTCAACACCGAGAGTGCATAGCCAGCCAATTGCTGTCCAGCAGGCTGGTTTCTGATCGGTCAAGTGCTGTGCCCAACGCTCTCTGTCCCTCTCCTGCTCATCCCAGTGGCAAACTCATCCTTGTCGTTTGGGTCAGCATAACGCGCAGGCTTTCATCACTCGCCAATTCACGCGCTTCGAGAGAGACAACCAACGCCGGTGGAAACCTGGGCTAGGTCGGTTTTACACCGTTAATCCGAACAACATGCCTGCTCTGAACGTCGACGAGTTGGCAGTTAGCACGCGTGAGCTTGTGGAGCGTCACATGACCGAATCGTTCGCCAACCACCGCCCCGTGTCCTTCGATGACTCGCTGCAGCACTCACACCACGCGTTGCGCGGTCGCAACTCCATGCCGGCAGTGCTGCGTCTGTCGTCGGACCTCGGTTCCTCCCGCCTCTCGAGCTTCGGCTTCATCCCCGGACACGAGGTCATCGAAACCAGCGTCCGCTTCTTGGGCGTTACCCGCGTGAACAACCACTGCGCCTTCAAGCTGCACGTGGACACTGGCAGGGAGCAGTTCGTGCTACAGAAGCGCTATTCACAGTTCCGCGACTTGCGGCAGCAATTGCTGCTAGCTGGTAAGGTCGAAGGGGCTGCGGATGAAGAGGGACGCAGAGGTGAATGCCTCAATGGCGCGTGTCAACAGCTTGCACAGCAACTTGCCGCGCTCAAGTTCCCGCGACGCAAGATGAAATTCAAGTTCCATCGAGATGACGACGTCAAAACTGCGAGAGAACGACAGGCTCAGCTGCAGCACTTCGTCGAGATGGTGCTGGCGGTGTATCGCACTGCACCGAAGCGCCAGGTGCGCTGCTGTGTCAACTCGCAATGCCGCATACTCAAGGCCATTCGATCATTCCTGGATATCAAGGACTTGGGTGAAGACGAACTACTAGACTGGAAGTCGATCAGCCAAGGCACTACCTGCTCTGATGGAGTTCCGATCCTGGACACCCCGCCGTCCACGACATCAAACCCGTCGCCAGTCAGCAGCACGGCTAACAGTTCGAACGAGTCGCCAATACCAAGGAAGACGTCGGTGATGTGCTTGGAGGAACTTTACACGATTACCGAGGACACGGAGCACCTCCACGTCTAACTTAGACGATGTGGTAGTCTCAATGTCTTGCTCAACAGCTAGCCAGCCCAACAACTGTAGTAACTTATTTCTCGGCTCAATGCCAATCCATTTTAGTCAAGTAGTCAATTAGTACCAAGGCAACTAATTCGCTGGCGTTGCCAACCCCGCTTCATCGAAAACTTGAGAAGATGTAGCAGACCCCTAGTACTGTAATCACACGTTCGCATTTGAACTCGTATATGGAAATTGTCAGCATAAACCTCTTTAGTGTTCAACGCCTTTAGTCTTAAAGAGCTCAACGATGACCGTGGACACTTGGTCATCGTCGTTGCGTAGCCCACCCATGATCTGCGAGGCCTTGCCCCACTGGACGTTGCTAACGAGCATCTGCAGCCAGTCAAACGTTTCACATTAGCCCAATATCGCCGTGAAAAGAAAGCTGTCAACGGTCCACTGGGTTGCAATGAGTTTACCAGTTACCTGTTCATTCGTGTTGTCAGCGTAGCCCCGACCATCCCGATTTGTGTTGTCGCTGCTTCCAGCGTGTTGTCGTGCCCACTGCAAAAAAAAAAATATCACAAACCAGCAACGTTGGGGCGTTCAACTTCACTTCATTCGAATTCACGAAGCACTTACACTGAGCCAACTGCCGTCATTTCCACGGGGACGCCGTGGGGATGGTTTAGGCTTGTCGATTAGTGGTTTTTGAGCTCGTCGGAGCTGGCCAGAGGAGACGCCTGGTACCCCTCGTTCGGTTTGTGAGCCCCTACCAGGCGAAAGTGGCAGTTTTGGTAGACAAAAGTTGGGTTCTCGTGCTGAGCGATGACCACCAAGGTCTGGTCGTGGCCCCATAATTGGAATGCGTGCTTCCTCGTGCCTAGTGAGAACAGAATCCACCAACTCTTGTTTGTACTGGTTCCATCTGGTCTCCCGCTTTAAGTCACTCATGACGCTGGTAGCCTCGGCGCGGGCAGAGAGACCAATGACTTCTTGACGCAACATTTGCTCCGTGGTAGCGTCTTTGAGCAGAATTTGTCGAAAGTCTACGCGGTCAACGCGATACAAAATGACCGTCGGTGAAGAAACTAGCACAGAAAATACCGCGTTGGTCACACCCAGGACTGCCTCGTAGAATCCGAAATAGTGTTGACTTTACAAGATAGGAAGTGTTGTTAGTTACGTTGGAGAGTGCATGTTGAAAGCTGTTCATCGTTACCTGCAGACGGTAGATATTTCAACGAAACATGGCAGCTTGCGATCGCTCTGCTTCTTTGTCTGTCCGAGTGCCGAGTAGCGCTTGACAAGCCTGCATTCACCATGTTTGATGAAGTAGAAATAGTCTTCGCGCAGAGTGAGCAATTTTCTGCTCTTTAGCGTGAATAACAGTGTTACGTACTTGCAGGCTCGCCTTCGACAATGATGACATCGTTGTATGTGTGCTGGATCTTATCCATTCGATCACACAGCTTTAAGATTCCTTCGTCTTCCCAATGATCCAGGCACGCTACACCAGCTAAGAATGTCATTTTCTCGCTATTAGCAATGACAGAAACCAGCGGTTAGATTGGACGATTATTACACGGATGAGATCAAGACGTACCGGAGTTCTCGAGAGAGATTGCACGCTCTTAGCGCCATGAAGGTGTCTCGATCAATCTGCATGAGTAGTGTTGTTTCCGTGGCTACTACAGACGCTGTACGCTGCTGCTCTTCAAGAAGCAGGCCGACATCACCGAATACTTCTAGCGGCTTCATGGTGCGGACAACGTACGTAGCATCGTGCGACATATCAAGCTTTCCACCCGGATTGAGGAAGCTCGAGTGCACCCGGGCGCGATTCATGATCTCCTCAAACTCGTTCAGCGTGGGAGCTGCCATGCGCGAAAAGTCCATGACCACACTCATAGTGCCGAACATGATGCAGTAAAAGGCATCAGCACGGTCGCCAATCCGAAACAATGCGTCTCCATCCTCGAGCTCAAGGCCTTTGGCTGCCTTCAAGAACCGCAGTCGATCTCTCGACGGCAGCTCACGGAAGTATTTGACGCGATGGACTGCACCACAACCACCACAACGTTAGTGCAAACATCACAAGACCAGAGCATACGAAAAAAAAAACTATTCATGTATCTAATGCAACGCACTATAGTTTGCGAGGAACTCGTAGTCAGCCTTGCACCTGGCAGCTTCAGACAGCAGCAATATGCGTCTCAAGTTGGCATGCACTTCAGGCAGCTCGTGGTTGGGCTGCTCCTGCCAGCTCGCTCTCTTCGACAGCCTAGTAAAAATCAATCAAAGCATATTGAATCAGAGGTCGATGGAAATGCTCGGCAATCGCTGCAAAAGCGCACACGCACATGCTTCAACTCTTGTCGAGTCCAGCAGAGGACGTCAAGTGTAGCCATTTCTATAAATGGCTATATCATCTTTAGTGTGCACCACACCTTGTTGTACCTGTCAAAATGGATACCGTACACTCAAACACACTCCCATAATTTGTATCGGCTCGAAAGGTGAGGGCGGCGTCACGTTGGCGCACCCGCTGCTACTTCATGCATATGCACGGGACCCCCCGGCGCTCTATCACTTGATCCAGCACTTGCACCATACATTTCTCTATCTCACCTTCCTGTTCATGTCAATTATATGCAGACACGAGCCGTCTATCGTCGTCAAATTCTTCGTTTAAAACACTATGGACTCGGAAAACAAGAAAAAGTGTGCCGACGTCGTGGAGCATTTCTTCAAGCTCGATAGCTGCGGTGAGAGGCAGTTTCGATTGCTATATTTTTTTAGGATGCTGTGCAGTTGGTGGCAATACACTCATTCATGTGTGTACTGTGGTTGTAGAGCCCTTCCGCGAGCGTGTCAACTGGGAGGAATGGGGTCTGTATGACTATCTCCAGGTGGTCAAGGAGCCCATGGACCTCGGCACCATCCGCAGCAAACTGAGCAAGAACGAGTACAAGAAGTCGGTGGAGTTTGCGCGCGACATGCGCCTGGTCTGGAACAATTGCAAGCTCTACAACCAGGACGGCTCCGACCTGTATCTGCTGGCTGACGAGCTCGCCAAGAAGTTCGAGGACCGTGTCAAGACGATGAAGCTGGATGTCGGTCCGGTGCCCAAGGCTGACAAGAGTATCCCGTACGGTGTATTGATGCTTGGTTGAGGTTTTTAGCCGTTGGTGGTTCTAACTTGTCGTGCTGCTGACCAGAGCTCCGAGTCCGGAAGAGAAAATTCACTTCAGCCAGAACATCTACAAGGTCGGGCATGAGGACCTGGGCGCTATTGTGCAGCTGCTGGAGGAGCAGTGTCCGAAGGCGCTGGACAAGAGCTCGCCAGACGAGCTGGATATTGCCGTCGACCACATCGACAACAAGACGTTCCGTGACTTGGAGAAGTTTGTGCTAGAGAAGGTACCTGAGGGCAGTCGCGAGCCGATTGCTACGCCCAAGTCCTCGAAGAAGTCTCGACGGCCACCGAGCAAGAAGACCAAAACTGAAGCGTGATCGATGATGAATTCGTTTTGAGCGTACCAGATTAGCCTTGACTTGAGTGACAGTGCCATGCCATCGCTGTTCTGGATGCGACTGAAAAGAGGGAAATGGCGCGTGTATTTAACCGCATCCAGGCACGCAGTGAACATCGATCCCCGATCGTAAGGATATTTAGTAACCTCCTAATCCCTTACGCTACTTAACTTTGTTTCTCTCACTGTGCTACCTACTTCTTCTTTCGGAGCGTAGCTGCAAGCCGAGTCTGCCGTTGGAACGTGGCGTCGAAGCTCTTTCTCTTCTGCTTTTGTGCGGGCTCGCTGGACTCTTCTTGAGGAGAAACACCTATAGCGGGTCTACCTCCGAGCCTGCTAAAGTCTAGTGGTGGCACATCTATCTTCTGCGTCGATGGTGATACATCAGATTCATCTGTCGGCACTTCAAACTGAGCAGGAACTGCTGCTGAAAGCTGCGATCCTGCCTTCGCGCGAGTGGATTGCCACTGAGATGGAATAAACTTTGGACCATCGGGTTTCGCCGCTGCGCCAATGCCATGCGATGCACTTGGAAGTGGAGCTACTGGTTGCAGCTTCAACAGTGGAAGGTTAAACTTTGACGGACGTCGAATGGCTTTTCGCTCTCGAGAAGTTGAAGACTGGCGACTCGATTCTGGCTGATTTTGGAGCGAACGCTTGTACTCAAGCAGCTCCTCCTTGTTGAGCTCCATTAGATCTCTAGTCATCAGTGTAATAGGGTGTGAGTGAACAGGAGTAAAAGCTAAAGACCATGGACATGTTTACCTGAGTGAAGGTTCATCCCCGTTGGAGGCGTTCCAGTTGTCACCGTGGATCTTCTTCCCGGCTTTCATAAGTTTTGTCCATTCCTGCCAAGGCAAAATTCAAGTGACCAAGCTGTTTGAAGCAAAGTGGTCAAAAAGCAGTGAGATTACCTCCTCATCACGTCGACAGGTTTCCACTCGGGATGTCACGATCTCCTCAAGCTCATCATGGTAACGTAGCTGATCCTGGCGAGCTGCAAGCTGCTCTTTGAGTTTGCCAATGTATCGTTGGAGATCCTCTTTTCGCCTCCCAATCTGTTCGAGCACACCGCTGCTTGACTGTTGAAGTTGCAGTGGTGGATGATACTCTACAGTTCACAACATCAAAGCATGAATTACGCCACTTTGCCGTGACGTATCCATCGAAATCGTTGTCTTTTGCGTACTTGTTCGTCGCTTGCGCTTTTGCATCTGCTGCTGGAAGAAGCCCAGGACAAGTAGCAACAGCAGGACACAACCGACAATCAAACCTGGAGTGTTGATCGTCGCACCAGCTGCACTTCGAATCCGCGGCATTTCGCTTGTTTAGCAACGAGCCTGGCGTTGATGCACACAGCAGAGCTGAAGAAAAATCAGGAACGAAAGGCATCTATTTACGCGGTCGCACGGCAACAAAGATCACGCATTGTGGTTGAAGTCATATTTTTAGGTTTCTTATCATGCGAAGCCCAAGCTTCATTAGCCTCTCGTGTTCATACAGCGTGATGCCTATCCATAGTTGGAGAGCTCTGTCCATTCGCTCTCTGTCCATTGAGGCACTCATATCACGTCCAATCATCGATGAAACGGGCGTATCTTGGCTACGTACGAACGTATTCATGCTCAAGTCTCTGGGAGGTTTCGCAGATGCTTAAGGTCATGGATAGACTTACTCGGAGAGAAGCGCATTTATTTCGACTGGGTGTGCGTGTGCTTTCCTAATCTGTACAGCAAAATAAATAGGAGAATGCGCGCGACATAACCATGCTCACACGTCAGCGACGAACACGTCTTCATCCACGACGAAAGACGCGGCGTCGAAGTTCACGGCA
Source organism: Phytophthora podocarpi (assembly GCA_001314375.1). Lineage (NCBI taxonomy): Eukaryota > Oomycota > Peronosporomycetes > Peronosporales > Peronosporaceae > Phytophthora > Phytophthora podocarpi. Next base: position 177,726 of record LGSN01000003.1, read on the forward strand.
GGTTGGTCAGCTGGCATGGGCGTGAGCCAGTAGTCACCGAGATCCAGGTTGTCCCAGCTCTCGCCGACATCCACGGGCGAGGTTTTTCCCTCGGGCAACGCAGCCAGCGCTTCCAGTCCTGAGGTCGTGTCCAGACTCTTGCAGGCGTCTCCCTGTCCATCCTGCAAGATACGCTCCAGCGCCTCCTCGTCCACTCCGTCGGAGAGACGTTGCAGCTCAATAGAAGGCGTCGACATCATGGGCGCAGGAGCCAAGACCGGCTCCTCCTTGACCTGGAATCCAGCTCGGTCGTACACGCCGTCCAGCAGCACGAGATCCTGGAGGAACCAGCTGGTGAGTCCTGCAGCTGCGGCCGTGTCTCTGGTGGCCTCCTCCGCCTGCTGCTTGGCGCGCGCCTCCTCCTTCATGGCCAAGTGGGCACTGAGCGGGGCGCGGCGTGCCCGCTGACGCATCTTCTTGTGCGCGCGGAGGCGCTTGCCAGCAGGCTCCGAGTCCGTGGACACCTGTGCGCGCGCCTTGCGCTTGAGCTCAAGCCGGCGCTGGTTCTTGTTGGCCTTCTGGCGATGGAAGTCGCAGAGGTTGTGGCTCTCGCCGTTGCGCTTCATCGCGCGCGGGTTCCAGCACTTCTTGCTCGGGTAGCGGCACATGACCTCGGCGTCGTGCGCAGGCTGCTCCGGTGCTGCTGTTGTGGTACCGGTAGGCTGCGCTCTGGGGGAAGGAGGAGACGCATGCGGGGAAGACGAAGCTGCGCCGGGGCGAGTGGCCATCATCGCGGGCAATGCAATGGAGTGAACAGAAGGCAAAAGGGCGAATGACCAAACACCAGCCAGCCACGCATGTCCGTCCGTCCGGAGTCCGACTGTTGCAGTCAGTTGCTGGAACTTCCAGGAAGATACCGCCAACTGCAGCATCAAATCGGGTACGATAGCTACAATATGGGTGAACTAGGAACCAGACGGTTAGAGTTTGAACCCATAGTGTATTTTGTGCAGGATTTCGTATGGCGCAGAAAATCAAATGCGGCCGGTGCCACCTATCTTCGCCGCTCGGAGCGCCATCGACTGCCGTCAGAGCTCCGACTGGTGTTTCTGCTCCGATGAGTGGATTCGAGTGGGAAACCACTGTGAATTTCACAGTGTGAAGTCACATACGAACGTGGTTACTGCAGCGTGGACGCGCCTGTGACAGCGCTGACTGACGGTGATCAAAGCACCGGCGTCGTCGGGTAATCCAAGCCAAGCCAGCCTGACTATGGCAAGCGGGCGTGTCGTGTTGATGATGCCCAACGGACGGGGCAATCCAGTCGACAGCGGAATTGTCGCGCAGTTTGCTTCCAAGCCTTAGAACTTGCTGCTGCTCGCGAATATCCATCCATCAGGCGCTTGCCTCTTGGTACCTTTGGTGCATCGTCGACGACTACAATCAAGAAACTCTGGAATTGGTTTCAGACACCGAGAGATTCCTAGCTGAGACGAACACCAACCGTTAATTAACGACTTTGAACTCGTTCTCTTCCGCACGGAGAAATTATTCACTTTATTGCTTATGAACTTGTACTTTAGAGTCTCTTTACTTACGGTAATGGGTGGGCGCGACTTCTCTCGCTTAAATGTTGGCGCGGGTGACGAGTGTTGGTGCTCGTCGGACGACCGGCTGCCACGAGCGCTGCAGCGTCGCGGAGCTCACGAGTCCTTCACCTGATCGCGCCACTGCCGTCGCAATCGGTGGCAGCAGCATGGACGGAGACGCGTCAATAGGTTCCGCCTTCGGAGGAGTCAACAAGTTGCGGTGCATCCACCCGCTGGCCGGCTCCATCTTGGCCATTGCCGCCACGCGGAGCATGGCACGAGGGCTCCTCGGGTATGTCGCGTCCATCCACTCGGCAGGTGACAATCGACTCGACTCATGCCACGAGTTCAGTCCGCTGCTGTACGTCGGGTGACTGTTGTGTGTGCTCCCCATGGCCACGAGGCCTGCTGCTCGCTGCAGCTCCGCAAGGGACGCGGTGGCTCGCGGAGGTGGTCGGATGTACTGCGTCGTGAGGGGCATGGCGCCCAGCTCCTGCTCCAGCTTGAGCGCAATGGAGGCGCGCATGCGCATACGACGCTCCAGGTCGGCGCCGGCGTGTAGCGGCAGGTGGTTGGGGAGACCAAGTGTGGCCTGGCCGGCCTTGCGCTTCTTGTCAAGTCGGCGCTGGTTGCTGTTGGCCTTTTGGCGGTGCATCTCGCACAGGTTGTGGCGCTCTCCATTGCGCTTAATGGCGCGCAGGTTCCAGCAGCGCTTGCTGGCGTAGCGGCACTTGAGCGCGCTGAACTCGTCGTTTGTCGTCTGCATGGCTCGGTCAGAGGAGGAGGAGAAGCAACTTGTGTGGAGGTGACAAATTGAAGAGTGAGCAGTTTGGTGTGGCTAATACGTACACGGCACGGTGTCTTCAAGGTGCAGACAGGGTAGAATCTTAGCCTGAGATGGTTGTTTTAATGTCGACTTACGAGCGGAATGGTGACTTACCAAACGCAGCACCAATTTTTGCAGCATACAAAACGCGAGACACGCGTCGACTTTAGGCCGAGGAGACGCTGCGTGCGTCAACTTAGCGAGATAGCGAGATGTCGCTCTTTTGGTGGGGCCGGGAGGAGAGGAGACGCCGAAGATGATTTATGTTCGGCGCTAGTGCGGCCTTCGCTGGCTTGCAAGTAGCTCCGGACCGATGCAAGATAGCCCGGAAGATTTCCATGCTCCACATTGCCAGGTCGTCATGGGTCTGGGATATTTGCAGCGAGCGGCACTGATTCAAGGCCAGACCAAGGCAGTTTAGTTGAGCTGGAAAACGGCTTCGGTGACTTGCTCGGGTTGTCTCTGCCGACCGTTTGTTCCTGATTTCTGTAGTGCGAATCAGTTCGCTACCACTCCACGACTGAAGCAACTCGGTGCCAGTGCGATGGGGAAGCGATCGCGAGCAACATTTGGGGTGTGTGCAAGCAACGCCGAGTCTTGTTCTTGTTGTCTTGAGGTTCCGCTCGTTTGCCGGAGGTGACAAGTCCCATCTGGTGTTGTCGGCTGAAAGAGCGGCGAGAGAGTGCTGAAGAGGCTGAACTCACATCGGGGCGCAAGCAGCAAAATATCTCGGTGTCTGGCGTACACAACATCGTGACAAACGAGGAGAATAAGCCCGGAGCTGGAAGATATCTTTGACAGGAACCAGGAGATGTCACGAGATTCTCCATGTGTCACCAAGGTGTGCGCATCGCACTTGGTGTCTATACTGACGTCAGCAGGGAGCTACTGGTGTGTCTTTCCTCACGCTACTCGATCGGTCGAAGCCGTGCTGTCGACGAGCTGCGTGGGGTGTCTACATGAAGAAGAGTGCCAGGTTGTATACTGTTGAACTTGGCGCACGTATGTGCCATGTATGTAGGCGAGCTGACTCATGCTTTGTGGTACATTTGTGCTGTAATGCTAGCAGAAAGTTGAAGCGGTAGGCCACTGCCAGCATGCCACGCTGGCAGTGGTGCTGAGCGTGCTGAAGCTGTCAGTCCGATGATCGCGGCTTGGCAGAGTTGAGCCTCACTTCGCAATAGACCGCTACACAGATCCTGGGATCCGTTCAGTAACGCGTTGACTTAGCGTGCTCCGGATGCTACGCAGGCCTTACGCGCGAGACGCACTCGACCAGCGTGGCGTTGCGTTCGCAATAAATATGGGGCACGTGAAAGCAAGAGGAAGGCGGTGCGATGCATTGGCTGAGGTCTCTCGTTGCGATGCCAATTTGTCAGTTCGGATATTTGTACTTTTTTGACTGGCAAACGGGTTCACTTGCGTATCTCCCTTGTCTAACCTGGATTGTTGCAACCATGTTTCACGAGCACTTGGCACGGCCGTTAACTTGATTACCCATTACCCATTTGTTCCTTCTTAGCAAACTGGTTCGTCGTCAACGTACATGGCTCCTCCACTTACAGAAATGGTTTGAGTCACCTCAACTCAACGCGACGATCAAAATTTGTTTGTTGGGGTGACTGAAGTTTCAGCAATCAGATCGTCAAAACCCTTTGACACATAACCAGTTGAGCTCAGTTCCGCCGTTGCAAACTAGCATCGACCAACGATATGCTCATTTCATTCGACATGAGCTCTCTTTCGTTTGTCAGGATGACGTCATACTGTAGCTAAACAGGATGCAGACATCAAGAAAGGAAGACTTGAACACTGTATGTTCAGCTGCAATAAAATAATCAATGTGTCTCTTACGACATCTCCCTTTTATTCGAAGTCTGAACCTCTGAAGTGCTTTCTTTTCTCGACCTGCACCCAACCCGAGATGTCGGCGCCTTAAGCCTGAAGCTGCGTGCCAGTTCCCTTCGAGGTGGTTTGACGTGCTGTGGTGACTGCAGTCGCATTGTTTGACTCATCTTAGATTCAAATACAGCCATTTTGCTCGGTGGCAGGAAGAGATTTATATCCACCAACTGAAATGCAGTAATGCTGCCTACATGCACATGCAAGTATAACCGAACCTATTACCACATGGTACGCACTTCAACTTCGCGCATACAAACGTTAGGTGACTACACTTCAACATTGTACATACAAAAAACAAGTATATATCCCTGTTGACCGGGACTGGGGTGAACACGCATCTTGGCGAGATATCTCCGGCAGCCTCAGTAAGACTCTCGCTGGGGCTGCCAACCACTTAGGTTTTGCCAATGTTTCTGCAAGTTCGTTGTAGGGCTGTGGGTGTGAGCAAGAGTGCCTTTGCACTCAACCCCGACGTAATGCCAACTGCCTTGTTTGATGTTGAGGTGAATAGGCCTCTTCTGATGTCGTCGGCTGAAGTTGCAAGAGAGAGCGCCGAGCGAGGCTGGACTGACGTCGAAGATAGGATGCTACAAACACTGTCGACGCTAGAACTCGAAGACAGTTTTACGCAAATCTGTGGGTTGCCATGAACACGGCGTGGCGGCACTCCTGTTCTTATGTTGTAACCTCAGCGTCGCCAGCGACGCGCCTATACTCGCGCCAGCCTGCCGCCTTTCCTCTTCGTGTAGAACTGCAAATTGCAGTCTGCAATGGATAAATGGAAGAAATTTACGCTGGCCTAGTGGATAAATGCGGATTTCATCTGCCAGCGGCTACCGTAGCTCAAGATGACTCACATGTGGTACAGTACATATGTATACAGGGATGCTAGCCCACTGTCGAACTGATGATTGTCGTACAACACACGCGCTGTAGAAGGCGAGTTGAGGCCGACTTCCTCGCTTAACAGCATCAACGCAACCTTTACGCGTGCTGGCATCATGAGGTAAGCAAGCGCTTCACCTCAGCTCACGCCCAGCAAAGCAACGTGTTGACTTAGTGCGCACTCCAATAGAAAAGCAAGTCTCACACGAGTCTTGCGCTCAACTTCGTTGCGTTTGTAATAGTTATGAGGCGCGCGAAAGCATCGAGTTGGGGTTGCAAGAGGAAGCCGGCGCGAGGCATTGGTTGTGTGTGTCGACGTCGGTGCACTTCATCCATCAGTAGCTAAGCCGAATTGCTCTCCTACTACTGTGTCTCTATTAGATCAGATCATTTGTACATGCATGTGCATGTGTCCACACATACAACGCGAGACCTGCTGTCGTTCCTGCTCCGAATGAGGTTTGGAGCGAGTACCTCACGGGCGGTAACAGCGCTTGACAAGAGCTCATGAGCTCTGGTTTGATGCAACTAGGTGTCCGTAACAGCAGTAGCGAGCACCAACAAAACCATTTTGACGGACCGCATGTACAGAATCAACGACCTATTGCTCAAGCAGGTTTGATTGTCATTACGGGCTATGAGGGCTAACATTTCTTTTCGTCTGCCGGCTCACCACAACTCAAATGGGCGATCAGAGTTCGTGCTGACCGCGTTGCATTGGTGCAATGAACATTCTGCAGCTTCCTCGGCTACCCCCAATTGAGTCCAACGATCAATCCGTTTCTCTTAGACTTCCAACTGGTTGGCCCATGTATTATTATCTTGTTCAGTAGCACCTCCATAGCCGTTTGCAACGGTCGGTGGCGAAACTTCTGTTGGTAGCCAGGAATGGAAGCCAAAATGTGCTAGTACAGCAGTCATTCCATTGTCAACAAGCCACCCACCGATAGTTTTCCTCTGTTGCTTACAAGAATCCAACATCTCATGATATGGTGAACAAACGCAGCAAGAGGCGAGCCTCCTTGGCGTCCCGCAACCTCCACCATGTTGCAAACCCACCTCATCGCGGACGACGTCACAGTGAAGCTGCGACCTCTACCAAAACCAGTGAACTCAGCTCTGCTGAGCCTGTCATTGAGAACTCCCACCTTTTGCCAAACCCTTCGAGATTGGCCAACGATGGAGATATTTCAGCTTTGGAAGAAGGCGACCTCAAGGATGGCAAGAAGAAGATTGTTTTGATGTCGCCTCGACTGGATGCACAACTCGGTGGGTACCCGCCGGATTGTGGCACCAAGGAACTGAAGTATCTTTCGTATGCCAAAGTCCTGCGTGATCGTGGAATGACGCACCCGATGCGTTACTCAAGTACCCGAAAGGATGCACTGGGTTTCGCTTTGCCAGAGCGGTACCCGTTGTTCTCCACGGACTTTGGTGCACACTCCTTCCATCACCTGTCGACAGACTCGGTTGTACTGAGCCAATATGGTCTTGGAATCGCACTCTACTTTAAATATCTCAAGGTCATCACATGGCTCTTCCTTCTGCTCGTCGTGATCAGTGCTCCTGCCCTTGCGGTATACATTGTGGGTGGCGGCACTTCTATCGCGGAGCTTACTGCTCTTGCGCGTCAGGATCTCCCGTCTGTCTTGGGTATCACCAGTATCGGTCATCTTAGCGAGGCGAGCAGTGTGTGTGATCAGGCTCTCGAGAATACTGAGCTATCGCTCACGTGTTCAGCAGGAACGATTAACTTTGTGAAAGCGGTATATTCGACCTACGACTCCCAGGGAAGTTGCACGTGTCCGGAACGCAACAAAGTTGCTGAAGGTTCTGGTAAGTGTCGTGGCGACATAGAGGGGTCCGTTTGTCCAGCGGACGGAGCGGGGTGTTTTCTTGGCGTGCACCCGGTCTCACTCCGACCTTGCTGTTCATTTTCACGAAATGAAAAAACGAAAACTCCGCTCTTTGACGAAATGCGTATTCGAGAAAGTGAAGGTTGTGGCTCGAACATGGCCCAGCAAATCGTCGAAGGGCTCTGTCTGGGCAAGAAAAGCTGCACACTCAACGTCAGTGAGGCGATCACGTACAAATGGGAACCTGATTCCATCTACGGAACAAACTGCTCCAAGTCTCCGACTATCGTCACTATCGACAGCGTCGCTAACATCACAAAGGAGGTGTGTGAGGAGCGACTGAACGACGATAGCGATTACTCAAAGTGTAAACCCGACAAGTCCCGTGCGTTGATTGTGTACGGACGGTGTTTCACTACACGGATCGACTTGTCCGGTGCGTGGAGCCTAAAGATCATCGGTTGGGACTCGATGAGCGTAAGCACGAAGCAAAAGACCTGCTCTACTTGTTATGGTTTGCACGAGTACTAACTAATTGTCCTTATGGGTTGGTATGCAGCGGCACGAGTTCTTAGGACTCGCGGTAGGTTGCGATATCGCCTGCAGTTTAGTGTTCTTCGGCGTTGTGATTTGGCTGCGGCGACAGGAAAAGATAGCCGCGGACCGTATCACCCAGAACCAGGTCAAGGCTCTCGACTACACCGTACAACTTGTAAATCTCCCCCACCATGATGATCTCAACTTGCTGCGTCAAGAGGTTAATCCTAACTCACTCACTTGAGAACTTTCCAATGCCTATTGGTAGTCTATTCTAACTCCATTTTGTGTGGTTAGATTCGCCTGCATCTAGAAGCTGTCTTGAGCAATGCTCCACCATTCGCAGTGGACCTCGACCGGATTCGTGTCGCCGACGTTCAATTCGGCAAAAGCGCATCACGTCACCTACATTTGCTAAGTCGTCGTGGCGTTATCGTACGCCGCCTCGAAATCGCGCAGCAGCGTCATGAGAAGTTAAAGCTCTTACACGGGCGACTTAATGAGCGCGTGTACGCTAGACGTGAGCGACGGCATCTGCGTGCTATCCACAAGTTGCAGACGAAGCTGCACGGCTTCAACGTAAAACTGGAGCAGTGGCACGTCCGTCAAAAGCGGTACAACATCTCGCAAGCCGTGACTGCTTTCGTGACATTCGAAGAAGAGGAAGGCATCCACCGCTGCCTGCAAGAGTACCCAGATCTCGGTTGGCTCCACCGTCTTTTCCAGCCGTACTACAAACGGCTACACGGCAAACGGCTTCGATTCCGGCCGGCGCCAGACCCGACCGATATCATTTGGGAAAATCTGCATCATCCATTCCTTGAGCGAGTGTTCCGACAACTGGTAAGTTTACTACGAATCAGTACTCTCGTGAATCGTGGAGCTTTTCAATCTAACTCGCACCTTGTTATCCGACGTCCGGCAGATCGTGGCGTTGATCACGCTAGCTGTGCTGTTCCTGAGCTTCGTACTAATTTTTGTGGCGAAGGAGCAGAAAAGTAAGCTTGAGAGACAATTCGGACGCCCAACCAGCTGTCCGACTCAAGTTCTCAAGGCTGATGTCGTTCAAGACGAGCTGAACAAAGTTTCTGGACTCGTACCATACAAGACGCTCGTCGAATGCTACTGCAAAAACTTCCTCGTTGACCAGTGAGTTCTTCGCAACTTACAGATCTCCAGTATGCTGCCGGATCTAACCAAGAATTGTACTGCGTGTTTTGCAACAGCTCTTTCCGAAGCATGATGTACGAAAGCTTCAACAATCCAGAAACGGGGGAGGATGAGATGCTGTGTCGGTCGTGGGCAACAACGTTTGTGACGACCCAGGTCCTGTCAATAGCTTCTGTGCTGCTGGTCGTGGCAGTGAATCTGATACTGGCACGCATTCTTAACGGACTTGTCGCCTTGGAGAAGCACCACACCGAGTCTAGCCTGATTGTGTCACGCGTTACCAAGGTCTTCCTCGCTCAATTCTGTAACACAGCTCTGCTAATGCTGGTTATCAACGCGAATGCCAACTATTTCTCATCTTCGGCCACTGTATCGGAGACAGGCACCAGCACTGGAGGGTTTTCGCTCGGAGCGTTGCAGGTTCTTAATGGCAAGTACTCGGACTTTTCAGCAGACTGGTTCAACGACGTCGGCGTGGCGCTCATGCTCACCATGATCATCAACTCGTTCAGCACGCACGCTTATCTCTTGGCAAACTACATTATGCTCAAAGCACGGCGCTTCATCGATCGGGGGTATTCGTTCGATCACTCTCTCACAAAGCAAGACACGCAACGTGACCTCGAAACGCTGTACCGCGGACCGAAGTTTGATCTCGCTGCACGCTACGCTCAATCGCTCACCTCGATCTTCATCACGTACATGGTACGCCTGCATTGAAAAGATGTGAGCTTTGAGCTGAAAATTAACCCTGGTGGTGGCAATGATTTTGTGTATCTCGCGTTGTAGTTCTCAGCAGGAATGCCGCTGCTCCACTTTATCGGCTTTGGTGCAATGATCCTGACGTATTGGGCTGACAAATTCAGTAAGTTACCCTCGTCATGGTCTTGGGTCTCTGTAGACATCGCGACTGACATGATCTTTGGCGTCAACAGCGTTTCTTCGGATTGCTCGGTCTCCACCCCTGTACGACAGCAAATTAGCGACAGCAGCAGGATCTCTGCTTCCCTATGCAGTGCTGATGCATTGCCTCATTGCCATGTGGATGTTCTCCAACGACCGCATCTTCGAGTCCGAAAGCGACGAAACCTTCGAGGACGCCATCGTGAACAGCACAAGTAGCCCTGGTGATGGTATCCCCCTGTTTGACGCCGCCCATCGAGGTCAATTGATTTCCCGTGTCACGCGTCCTCAAGTCGTGGTCCTATTTGCCTTCTTCGTGGCTGGATGCGCCATCGTGATCATGCGCACCGTGCTCTTTGGGTACGTGCCAGCTCTGGTACGCAGCGTCTTCCCAGGTCTAGCTCGTCTTTTGGAAAAGCCCCGTGTTGCGAAGGGCATTCCCAACTACTTCGACGGTGTGTGCACAGCCTCGACCTCTTGAACGATTCACTTCATGCTCTAATTGTCTTGTAACCATGTCCATAGCCATTCCGACCCCGTGTCTGCAGGACAAGCTAGCTGCTACTGGCGGCACGCAACAACTTTTGCGACCGGACTTACGAGCCAAGTACGAGCGAGCTCTGCTTAGTCGCATCGAACAGGAGGAAACTTTGCCGAAAAAGCGATCGGTGTCTGCGACAGAACGCTTCAATCAGGCTCACTGGATCGTCGGCTGTCATTCGTATGGTACGTTAGTTAGTCTTGGCTTAGTCATCGCTGAGCACAGCACTGCTAACCGGTTTGTTATCTCTCTCATTGCAGCCATCAGCGACAACAAGGAGTACGTCGCCAAACTTGCCATCGACTCGCATCTCTCGGAAGAAATTCCACTCGATCAGATCTTCTAGGACTCTGCCGGCTGAACTTGCACACTTGAACACACGACACACGGCTGGTATGGTACACGCGCTCGACGTTATTAGCGGCTATATTGTGAGAAAGCAGCATCTTTCCCTACGCAATTCCTATGAACTCGTCATGTAGTGCCATTCTCGACACTTGCACACGGCCTCTTGAACGCTTGTATGGTGGGCTGACTAGTACGGTGCCTTGGGAGATGGCGAGGATCCGTCTGCAGTTGACGACGACGGCGACTGCACACGTAGGCCAACTTCCGAGAGATCCGACAGTTGTCCTGCTCGAGACTGGCCTCGCGTATTGCTGCCCCGGTAGATGCCCAGCGCCATTTCGGTCTCGCCGGGGCAGTGCGAAAATGCAAAGCCAGTGTTGCGGCGTACAAGGCGCGGCGAGTCCATCATCACGGCGGCGTCTTCGCCCTTGGCCAGACGATTCCACTCGCGCATCAGGTGAGATGGCTCCGGGTAGAATAAAACTCGTCCGGCCTTGGCGATGTAGTTGGGCAAGATGGCTACAACTACAGATAACAGGAGGCCAAGCCAAAACCACGCCTCGCGTACAAGCTGGCCTACCACACCATAGCCCACTTCTGTATCGTAAAAATCGGCCTTGGTCCACCCGAATACAGCGCAGAAGAATGCTGTAAACAAGTAGTAGAATACTAGCGTGCCGACAGTTGAAACGGCGTTTGTCCGCGTCCAGTTGCTCGTCATGAGCGACACTTGCACCGTCGAAGCTGTGATCAGGTACGTGTACGATGCGACACCGTTCGCCCAGAGTCCCATGTCGCGCTTGTCAAATTGGAGCTTCGACGATTCACTCGAGAAGTACCAGACAATGGAACCGTTTGTGAAGAACGGCACTGCGTACACCACGTAGGCATGCCACGCGCCTAGCACACACCAGCCGAAAAAGGACAGCCAGTTGAACGACCGATTTTTCAGGCCGTTCACGTACAGCGTCGGGTACTGCATCAGTACTGCAGGAGACACGTCCTGGTTGTACATGGCAATAATCACGATAGGAATCGTCGTAAAGAGCGCGTTATACAGCGTGAAGAAGATGCTGAAATACATCAGCACACCGCTGTACATCGTCTCCATCGCCAAGAAAAAGTTGGACATGGATAATGCCACGTTCTTCATGAAAGAGAACAAGATGAGCTTGGAAATCCTCTTGTAGCTGTAGTTGCCGTGCACCAAGAGGAGGCGCTTCAAATACTGGAACTCGGCAATTGAATAGTCGCTCGAGAGAACAGCTTGACGGCCCTCTTTTCCACTAATACCGACACCCACATTCGCGGCCTGGATCATCGGCACATCATTAGCACCGTCGCCAATGGCAAGCGTAATATTGCCTGGTGAGAACATGAGTGTGGGTTCCGTAACAAGCTTCACCACCGATGCTTTTTGAGCGGGTGAACAACGACAGCAAATCACCGATTTGCATTGCGTAGCCACAGCCAAGAAGAGGTACTTGATGTCATCATCTAGCACCAGCGCAAGCGTTTTACCATCAATCACCATGGCAAACTCCAGTTCCTCATCAATGTAGTCGACACTGCTCATGCTGCCAGTGCCGCCCGTCATCGCATCAGTTTTTGGCTCAAAGTCGTGGTCGCACAGATCTCGGTCGAAGCTGTTCTCAGATATGTCGCGGTTTGGTTGGGCCGCCGGATACACCTCGTCATAGTGAACAGGACTATCAGTCGGTGTTGCATCAGCACCGGCGTGCTCGCGGCGTGGCAAGCGTCTCCGCTTCTTTCGAGCCTCCGCTTCTTCGTCGCGTCCCACCAGAGCCAATTTTACGAGATCCCACAAGTACAAGATAGCTCGCTTCAGAGCTTCCCACAGGACACTTACCGCCGACGAGGTTTCATCTGATCCCCATTTGTCCTCAACAAGGTCGACGTACAGCTCCTCCAGTCTTGTACGTAGGGAGCCCTTGTCACGCTGGCCCAGCACGATTACATCCATGTTGTCATCAATCACATGCGACGACATGCCAATGCTCAGCGCAGTTTCCTTTTTGTCGCCCGTGAGCACCCAGAATTTAATTCCCGCCTTGCGCAAGGCACAAATAGACTCCTCCACGCCGTCCTGTAGTCGATCTTCGATGGCCGTCGCGCCGAGCAGCGTCAACTCAACCTCAATAATGGCCGAAACCTTGGCAATCTTAGCGGCACGCCCCTCCATCGAGAATTCTGCCTGGCGGTACAAGTGGTTCCACTGGTCGTACTCCTCCTGCGTAAGGTGACGCACAGCAGTCGTCAAAGTTCGAAGACCCTCCGATGCATATTCCTGAAGATGACCACGTGTCACGTGCGCTACGCCCTGTGGCTGGGACTTCGACAGCAGATCGAAAATCACGTCATCGGCGCCCTTGCAGTAAAGCACGATACTCCCGTCGGGGAATCGCACAACTACCGACATGCGTTTCCGGTCGCTGTTAAACTCCAGCACATTCAGAATTTCAAACGACATGGGCCTGCCCTGAATGACAGTATTGCACATTGGACCATCGCGTGAAGTGAGCACGTAACCGAGGTCTGCAGCAGCCAGCACAAGCGCTTCTTCATCTGGAGAAGACGCGTTGTATTTGATCATTGGAGTTTGGGTCGAGCACGAGTCGCTATCCGTAGGTGACGTAGGAACGTTGGTCTCTGGGATCACGGTGTTGCAAATCGTCAGCAGTAACAGGAAATCATGGATTTCCTTCTTTGTCGAGTGGTTCGAGTTCAAACGCGCCAGTAATCGGCCGTCGTTGAACTTTGTGCCAGGTCTAGCATTCTTCGCTGGGTCTACCTCAATGTCATTGTAGCGCAGTCCCGCTATGGTGCACTTCGCAAAGATCATTTCGTTGCATGTGAGCGTACCCGTCTTGTCGGAGAAAATATACTGAATCTGTCCGAGATCTTCGTTGATGTTGCTGTTGCGAACCTGTGCTGGTGTATCTGTCTTGGTGTCGTAAATTTCCAAATCATTTTCGATGTAGCGTGCGTGAACAAAACGCACGCCTTCCATCGTCACATACATGGAGAGCGGGATCAAGTTGTTAAACAGGATCACGTAACTCAAGAAGATGTAGCCGTTTGAGTCTTCCTGAATGTACCACGGTGTCGAATCGTCGGCCAGGTCCAAGTTCCAGTTGTTGTTGCCTAGCGTGCAGGCAATGGAAATTCCGAAAAGTAGCATCAGAACCAGCACGAACATGGTATCCAAGGTCTTCTCCACAAAACTACGCTTCAGCGGCACAGCGACCGAGTTCATCTGGACCTTCGTCTCCTTGCCGGTATAGATCACAAGTCCAAGCGTCCACTCGGCGTTGCGGCTTTCACTGCCACGCAGAATCAAATTGTCCATAGTCAAACTGGTTTCGAAGTCCTCTTTGTTGGCATCCACAACAGCATCGTCCGCGAACTTTCCAAGCCTTAGCACACCGTCAAAGTAGAACAGATCCTTGTTGGGCACATCACACTCCACCTCGAGTTTGTGTCGCTCCAAGATCTCTTCAGCAGTAAGAAAATGCTTTGTGCAGCTGGCTACCTGGCGGATCTTCAGGTTCGTTTCGCCATCCAGGTTGGCCGTCTCCACGTAGCATCGGCCATCAGGCCGGCTTGTGGCCAACAGAATGCAGTCCGCAGGAACCTGATCGCCGTCTTTCAATACCAAAACATCTCCCACCTCGATGTCTTGCCATGTGCCATCGATATGCATCACCTCGTCCACCACATCGCGGCGAACAATGTGCGCCGGCCTAGAATTCACCATGGCATCCCCCTTCTGCCGACGAAGATCCTCGCTCACGTCCTTAAGCGCGGACGTCGCGAACACAATCAGCAGTGGCGTAAGACTAGCTACGGGACTCACCGGCGAAAAGTCAAAGAAACACAACGCCACCACGATGGTCGTGTACAGGTTCGCCAGTCGGCTGAACTGCATCTTGAGAAAGACGAACAGGAAGTTGTAGTACGTGTACTTACTCGTGATGATGAGGTTGGAGCAGAACACGGGAGCCTCTTCCTGCACCTCTGCCTCCTTCCTCCGCTGCGTCTTGGTTTTCAAGACATCCGGCAACGTCGCCGACACACCCGACTGACTGCGTTGCAACCTGTTGCTCGGGATGCCGGGCCCCACCATCATCTTACGACGTGCCGACGGTCCGACATCGTCCTCCATCTCGGCGGCGGACGGGTTAATAGACAGCGTCTGGTGCATCGAATTGACCCGCTGCGGGGATGGCATCATTGTGGCGAGAGCGGCGCGGTCGCATTCTCGCTGGTTCTGCACCGCCTTAACGATGCGCCTGAGCTTCCAGCCGTACATGAAGCCCGTGATGTTGAGCATGGTGAGCAGGATGGAGAAGAAGCCCTGCATGAGCACGGAGGTGCCGCTGCTCACACTGTTGAGCTTGCCGTTGTAGCCCTTGTAGTACCAGATGACGTCCACGAGCAGCGTGAGCTGCATACCGATCTTGTAGCTGAGCAGGAACTTGGGCACGAGGAACTTGGTGCCGTGCCAGCCCAGCACGAGCGTGATGTACAGGATGAGCACGGGCACAGTGGCTTGGAAGCTCAGGCCCAGGATGATGGGGAAGATACGCAGCGAGTTGATGATGGTCTGCGACACGATCGTGAACTTGAGGCGGCGGCGCGTCTGGTAGATGGTCATGCCCTTGAGGAAGCAGAAGACCTGCTCGAAGAGGTTCCAGAGCTTGGTCTCTGCGTTGGGCTTGGTATCAGATGCGACTGAGTCGGCCATACTGTCGAAAATGAAAAGAAAAATGTCGAAAATGTGATTAGTTCATCACGTCGTTTTTGACCGAAAATGAAAGTCCCTCTCTGTTTTAAACGTTGTGTAAGTTACCTGTCGGCTCGATACCGCAGCGAGATGATGTTGCGCTGTTCCTCCTCGTTAGGCATCCCGTTGAACGTGTTGACACGGCGCAGGTTCTTGTGATTGTGCGACTGCGACGTCGGCGGCTGCGTGGCCAGCGCCTGGACGCCGTCCGCGGAGGAAGGAGGCGCCTGGCCGCCCATGTCCAGTTGGTAGTCTGTCGAGCTGTCGGACGGCGAGGGCACCGCGAACTCGACGTGCATCTGTCCGTCGGTCCGTTGGGGGATGGAAGCCCGAGTCGGCCTATTCTGAGCTGCGCTCTGGGAAGGAATATGAGAGCTGTCGCGCTGGCTTATTGTCTGAAGTATCGCTAAAGTAAGATGTAGTCACCTAACCCCTAGGAACAAACACGAAGTAGAACGTGTAATCATCGCCCGTCGTTGGATCCAGCGACGCCGTTGTGTACCACCAGTACACTGTACATGTACTTTGGCTTTGAAATTCCATCAGGCGGCAGCTTTGCAGCAGTATGGTGCATCCATGGTGCGTTTGTCTCGGCAATTTGGTGACGGCGAACGCGCGGTTTCACATGCTTCATCGCTGTGGTAATCCAATGTAAGGACGTTTTTACCCTCGCCAGGATTCCGTCGACTCCGCTCCGATTTGCCCGAGGGTCCACCGACGGTCGGTAAACTTACCGTCGCCAATATTGTCGACGATGGCATCGAGTCGGAGTCAGCGCTAAGAAGCAACGCTCCTGGACTTCAGGCATTTGAAGGACGTCGCTGGTTGCAAGGACATCATTGAGGAATCAACGTAGCGCACAAAATGATCCTCGACCCCGATGGTCGTCGTTGGCCACACGAGCATGATGCCAAAGCACGGATACTCGTTCGTCGCAGATCAGAGCAAGAAGCAATCTTCAACACTGACGCGAACACGTAAATAAGTATCTCAGGTTGAGATGCCAATTGACAGACCATCCTTTTTCACACTTCTCAGAAGAGAATACATGTAGCGGCTACTCCTTGACGTCTATGGACACTCCTCCATTTGCGGCTGAACCCGTGCTCTGACGCTGAACTAATTAATTGGTTTAGCGTACACCAGCTGCAGTTACGTTGAGCCTAAAATAAGTTGAAGCCACTGCAGCGATTAGGAAACGGCCACAGTAACGTCTTACCAGTACCTACATGAACTGGTACTTCACAAGTACAACGTAGGTCATATATAACTTCAGCTTCCAGTTATCGCGAAGATGGACATTGGCAATGAATGAACCACAGTACATCTGCATCTACATCCACAGCACATTTTGAACAGGATCAAGCTCTGTCATTTCGGTGACACACCATTTGCATCGTGCGTATCGAGCTTTGGACGTGATGCCGCCCCTTCCCAACAAGGACTACCGGTACATGCGTCAATACCACGCCGTCGATCCTTTGCCTCCCCCTATTTGCGCAATGTTGGACGTCTGAAACCCTGCAAGTCGAGTCCTCACTAAAAATATATGACATCACATTGCAACCGCCGGCACTTTCCAAGCGGTGACGGCACTTGGCTGCTCCTCTCTGTGGCAATGAAGCAGCAGCAGTATGGCCAGATTCAGATCTTGCGCGATAGCGCACCAGTCGTGGACTTGGAAAGAGAACCGCGCACGAGTCGGTCGTGGGCGTGGGTCTGCTCGGCGCTCGTAAGCCGAGACAAAGGCGAATGTTGTGTGCAAGTGGTGGAGAGCGTGTTCGTGGACAAGCAGCAGATCTGCTCTTGGTACTTTTCGGACGGGGGAGTCGTGCGCCGTAAGCTGCAGAGTAGACTCACACCGGAGCAAGTGCATCGTGCATTCGTCCAGTTTGGTGCTGAATTTGGCGGTGATAATGCCGCTTTCGATCCCGCAACGAAACCTATTGCCGTGTGTTGGTTCGAGAAGAATGACACACCGGGTGCGGTGCCGTTCCTAACTGCGTCGGATCTCTTGGCGTTTTTGAACTCGCTTCCATCTAGCAGCGGGTGTAGCGCTACCGTCAGTACTTTCGTTCATCCACGAGGTGAGCTCGACCCCGTTTGCTATGCCAACCTTGAGCACGAGTTCACGTACGTGCTTCGTTTTCTGTTGTCACTGAAGCTATGATACTCGATTTTGATGCGTTAATTACTGCTTTGTGTTGTGTTTGCACAGTCTTCAGAAGAGCGGCCGGGTGCAGGGCAAACTGTTTTGGTTGGCACTCGGTGGTCAGAGGATTGCTAGCAAGGACGTAAAACTCAATACGACAGCGAACGAATTCGTTCAGCAATATGTAGGTTTTCTGGAAATGAACAAGAAGTGCCGTGTGGTACGCTGTGTATCGCTCTTCATCATGGAAGACAGCGGAAGACTACAATTGTGGCGGACATCTGCATGTGAAACTATTTCTGCTGCGGTAGTGCTGCCATTAGCTCCTACTTTTCCAGATGCATTGACATCAAATTCGTACGAGGGACCTCGCGCCATGAACGCGAGATTAATAGCTCGAGCTCGGGCTGAAGGTTCGCGGGCACCCGATGAGCGGTTAGTTGAAGCGATCATGGCAGCTCCAACTGCGTATTCCAACAGAAATTCGACTCGTCTTCGTCCAGCTTCACCTTCGAGTGCCGCAACTCGCTTGGACCCACTCGGAGACTTGGAAGGCAGACGTCGTGCGAACCTCGAGCTGCGTAATTCGAGCGATTGGGATGAGGCTTTGTCGTTTCTGCCGGCTACATCTTCGCTGTCTCGAGGACGGCGACGCACCCTGTCAGCAGCTCACCTCATGTCCAGCCAAAAGCGTGGCTGCTGCGGAGACTTCTGTAGCTTGTCAATTGCCGAGTTGACTGCTCGAAGAATGGAGCGCAAGAAGGAGTCATCGCTACGCGAGCAGGCAGGTCATGCTCGAAAAGGCCGGCGACGGACAAGTGTCTCCACTGCCGCAATTACTGCAAGTGCCTTCATGGAAGCCCATCGTACAGACGACTTGCTGGGTCGGTTAGCAGAACAGCGAAAATCATCGTCGCCTCAGCGATTGCAACGTGCCGAGACCTTGCAACCTCAGCCACTTACGCATACTATTCCGTTCAAGCTGGTAGCACAGACCCGAGCCGAAAAGCAGCTTGTGGATCTCTTTATTCGACGATATCAAAATGGCGAGGAGGGTGACTACCTCGCAGAAGCCTATTACGGAGATGGCGAGCCGCTCGGAGTCACGTTTCCAGGATACTACTACCGAGACGTACAGGTTTGCGCCAACTGCTACGAGTTTTACATGCTCGTTGAAAAAGTCCGCATGAAAGCTCTGAATCAAATCGCGCGACACGAGAAAACGAGTCCAAATCGCCGAAGTTCAGGCAAGAAAGAGGGAAATGAGCCCGCTTCACGTCGTAAGCGGGTTCAGCAACTCGCAATTGCCGAAAGAGAAGAGGGAGAAGAGGACGAGGCCGAAGAGGACAATAATGACAACGAGGTGTCAGAAATTCGGGATAGTTTACAGCATGTGTGGAAGCATGTATGGGGACAAACTTCCAGTGTGGCCGAAGCCATCACCAAGAAGGATGCCGCCGAGCTGTACAGCTTTGTAAACCCTCATCCCGCAGTGGCAATGGTGTTGAGTGCGCTTGGGGCTTTGCTGTTGGGGTCACGAGGTGGGGACTGGAGTGAAGTTAAGCGAGCAATTTCGCAAGACAAGCTTCTGTCGCGGTTGCACCGGGTAGACCTGGAGGCACTTTCAGAGCGTGCTGTGATGCAGGCAGCAGCTCACACTCGGAATCCGCTCTTCACACCGGTACAGATCGCGCCGATTAGTTCATGTGCCGCACGGTTCTGCGATTGGATCCGGACTGTGCTGCAGGCTTACGCGTGGAAGCAGAGACTGCAAATTCAAGACTCGGAGACACGACGAATGCTTTGCTTCCTTAAGCCGGAGATTCTACCACCCGGTGTTGATGCTTCTCAACTAGAAATATCCCAACGTGAAGAAGCAACGGTGAAGAAGGTCAAGACAGACGATGGCCCGCTATCCAAACCGCGACGTCAGACGCAACAGAAGCAAGTTGCTCGACAAGCCATCCAAGCGCAGCAAATGGCACGCCTTGCAGCACCATCAGGGATTCAAGGTGGTGTAACTGGAACCACTGCAGACAATGTATTCACCTGTCAAGATGGAGTCACGCAGATACCGTACGCTGTAATTGGCCAGCCCATCGGCGAGACCGTCAAGTGTAACCTCGTCGTTTTTCACGACCTGTTCGACACGCTCGAAAGCACTCAAGTGTTCTTCCGGTCTATAGTTGCGCGGAATGTGGGCGCACGAGTGCTGCTGTTTAATTTCCCGGGCCAGGCTCGTTCTGCCTATGCCGTCGATGATCAAGCTCGTGAAGAAGACAAACTTGTGCTGAACAACATGTGGCTTGCTCGTCGAGTTCATGAATTAGTCAACTTCGTGCAGCACACAACCCAGTTCGTGACCACAGGTGCTCCTTTCCATATCGTCGGCTTCGGCAATGGAGCGAACGTGGCCACGTGCTATACTGTGCTATACGGCAAAAGCTACGACGAATACTTGCAGTCGCTAGCGCTTTTCAATGGGTTCGCGAGCGTGGACGCACAGCTCGCAGCGGTGCTTCATAGCGCAGTGAACGTGTTCGCATGTCTGCCACCAACGCGACCAGATCTACCAGTGTCTTTCTTCTGCAAGTTCCTCTTTTCTGAGGCGTACCTGCGCAAGGTCGACATGAACTTAGCACTCAGCATTTACACAGCTGTAACCAACGCCATTACGCTTGACGGGCGCATTCGCTTATGTCGTGGTGCACTCCGTCATGTGGATTTGGGCTCTCAACTTGCAGAGATCGACGTGCCGCTTGTCCTTGTACAGTCTGTAGAGAACACCCTTGTAGCCCCCACCAATGTGGACCCATTCCTTCAAGGCCGTGCCAACGTACAGCATGTGTGGTCCCACCAACAACCACATACGAGTGATCTGCGTTCCAAGACTCGTGCACAATTGAGGAAAGCTCTAGCAACGCCGAAGAGCGCCTTTGTATCATGGCTCCGTGCTGGACATGAACTCCGCCAGGAAGCGAAAAACTACGTTACCGAGGTGATTGAGATGCTGGTGAACTGTCAAACGGAGCCATCAGATAAAGAGCTGGTACCAACAGAGGAAGCCGGTGAGCACCAAATAGCAGCTACAAAGGAGCAGCAGAAGACAACGACAAGGAAGGAGTCAGCAGTTCGACAAAACCTCGAAAGCCAAACTGTCCAACCACTGGCGAGTGCTCTTGAATCCCAAGTTGCTACACCAACTTCAGATGCCCCATTGACACAGCATTTAGTTGCAGAACCGCCAACAGCAAATCGGTCGTTCCAGCAAACCAGTAAGTCTCCGTACGAACTTCAGCTAGAAAAGTCCGAACGCGCTTTCCAGGAGGCTTTGCGAACACATGAGATCCAAAAGACTGCGTACGAGAAGAAGAAATGGCAACAACAAGAGCAGCTTTCCAGTAAGGCTGCAGTTGAGACTACGCCCACGATGGCAACTCCGACAAAGGAGACTGCAAAGATCCCGATAACTCAATCCGTTGTCCCCATGGACATGCTGCTACCCCCTGCTCTTCCAGCTCCTGTACTGCATCCACAGCAGATATCAAACGTCGATGAAGAAGCTCAAACACCGCAACATCACCAGCGTAATAATGAGTCTAACGCTACTCAGATGGACGATGACATTGAGAGCGTACGAACCAAAATTTGTGCCGAAGAAGAACGTCTTGAGAAAGAAGCACAAAAACAACGTCAAAAACACCGAGCTGCAACTGAGGAGCGCTTGGCTGCTCTACGAGAGGAACAGGAGCGGAGACGGCGACAATGGGAACAGGAGGATCGCGAGCGACTAGCAGCTCTTGAAGCACAATTGCAAGCCCAGCAGGCCGAGCGGCTCGCAGCATTCCAACAGAGAGATCTGGAGCAACTCGCGAAGGATGAGGCAGTGCTTGCTGCCGACAGCACTGCATCTGAAACACCTTCATCTACTCGATTGCTGGCACTGGAACCGTCCGTTGAAATGCCCACTCCTTCGATCCAGTCCCCGAGTGCGTTGTTGTCTCCGTCCGTGGAGACCACACGACAGCAAATTCGAGATCGACCAGAGCTTCCTAGCATGTTTGACCAGCTCGAAGCAGAGGAGCAAACTCGCAAACAGCGAGAGAAAAAACAACGAGCTTTCGGGCCTGGGCTAGCGGCTGGAAGTCACTTGACTGGTGAGCAGTACGACGAGGTGCGTTCTTCATTACAGCAAAATTTCCGCGAAGATACACGGGCAAACGAGTCCAACATGAAGCGTGAATTGCGACGAAGGCGTGGCGCTCAAGCCACGCGAGTGCAGAAGTATATCCGTCGGTTCTTGGCCACGCGTCGAGTTGGTCGTATACGACTTGAAATGCAGCAGGAACGCGTGAAAAACTTCGCTGGTGGCGAAATCGTGCGGATAGCACGGGGCCGGCTAGGTCGTCGAAGATTCCGCCGGTTGTGTGAAGAGAAGGAAGAGGCTGCAAGGCGATTGCACGCAGCAATGCTCATCCAGACCATTTACCGGGGCTTTTCGAGTCGCGTGGCCTACCGCGCAAAACTACGAGAAAGCAAGGCACGGATGCTGGAGCGGGTATATCGTGGTCATCTTGGTCGCAACCGTGCTCGAAAACTACGCGAGGATCAAGAACGTCGCTGCTTTCAGGACCGAAACGCTGCGAAGCTGCAAGCAACTTGGCGCATGTACATCGCTCGTGGACAATTCCTCACTGCTCGGTTCTCCGAGCTGGCAGCACTGGAGATCCAGCGGATGTATCGTGGTCTCTTGGGGCGACGAGAGGCTGCACGCAAGAAACAATGGCGTGATGCACCGCCTGGAGCTGAAAGACTAGCACTTGGACTACAATTGATTGAAGGCTCGAAGCAGGCATTTGAACGTCAGCAGAACGAGCTGGACGCACTGCACCGCGCACAAGAGGCTGCCGAGCGCCAAGTGAGTACTGTCCACAACGAGCTGCGTGAAGCTGAGAAAGAACTGGCTGTGCTGGAGCGCGAGCTGCAGGAAATCGATCAGCTGGATGCCGACGTGCGTGAACTGACCCACGAAGCCGAGCGACTGCATGCTGGTGGAGTCGAGGGTTTGCTACGCAATCACCGCTCAGCATCTCAGCATCAACCTCTAGGCAACGGAATACCCCACGCTTCCTCCTCACCGGACAGCAACGATGGCGTACCATATGAATTTGGAGCGGAAAACGCGCTGGAATCGAAAGAGGCTATCAAGAAGCGCCAGGCCGATGCTTATGCGGTGGAGATGGCGCTCAGCATCAAGCGTAGCGAGCGCGAGAAGAAAAAGCGTGACCTGGAGGCCGAATTTGCAGGCGCGTTCGCTGAGGTGCAACGGAAGCGCGAGGCACTAGCAGGACTGGAAGAGCGACTGGCCGACATGGAGCAGACTCGCATGCGAAAGGATCGGGAGTTTGCACGTCTGCAGCGGCACTTGATGGAGCTACTGGAAGAGCAGAAGCTGGAGCTTGAGGACTTGCGCGAAAAGGGAATCGAGCTTGAGACCGCTACAGCCACATCGGCAGCGGCGGCGGCAGCAACAGCAGCCAAAGCACGCGAACACGAGGCGCGGTCGCATGCGATGTTCGAGTCCACTGAGGAGCTCATGAAGTTCCAATTCATGTCAATGTCGTTGTCGTACTTCAGCTCGCTCAACATGCTCAAGAACCTGCGCGATATCAACGCGGACACTACTGCCGCGGCCATCACTACAACAGCGGAGACTGCCGCCACTGCTGCAGCTGCCGCTGCCGCCGCCAACATTACACCGGTCACTGCAGCTCTCGCGAAAAAGAAGGTGGGTGGAGAGGCCATCAGTAACTTGCTCACTACTGTGGCTCAGCGCAAGCAGCAAGAGCTAGCACAACAGCAACACGAAGAAGAGGAGGCGTTAGCTTCAGGAAAACAACAGCCGATGCCCGAAGAATTGCGCGCATGGACTGTGGACGATGTGGGTCGATGGCTCGACACTTTATCCTTGCCACAATACAAGACTGCGTTCCGCGAAGGCGCTGTGGATGGCGAGTTCCTCATTGAGCTTCGTCCCGAGGACATGACTGAAGTTCTGGGTGTATCACACAAGCTCCACGTGCGCAAACTGCTGGCGGCCCGTAGCAAATTGCTGCCATTGACGGCGACGGAACGGACGCAACTGGATGCCGTGAACCACGAGGCGAACGCAGCTCGTGCGCGTGGACAGGAGCCGACTGGAGGGGAAGACATCTCGTTGGAAGTGGACACCGTGTTCTCGCAGGCGCGCAACGGGCGAATGAAGCGGCTCGTTGAGAGTCTGGACGCTGGATTCCCCATCGACAGCGAGGACGACAAGGGCAACACGCTGCTGCTGCTCGCCTGTCAGAACGTGAACCAAAAAATGGTGGAGCTCCTGGTTGCGCGTCGAGCCAACGTTAATCACCGCAATGCGCAGGGCAACACGCCACTGCACTTCGCAATGGCCTACGATGGCGAAGGTGTCCTGGGCGAATACCTGATCGCACACGGCGCCGACGACACCATCGAAAACAACAGCGGCCTCACGCCCTACGATGGGCTCACGGCCGAGTAAAACAGGTATTAATACTACTAGTGTCTCACATAGTACAGTAGTACTACATAGCAAAGCAACAAATTGGTAGAGACATTCGCTCCAGCTCGCACCGTTCGCGACCCTGGGCGCTATATTTTTGCTGTTCATTCTGCTGGTGTAGTGAAGCATTCTTCACACCGATTAGATGATAATACATACGCACGGACCTATCCACCGCAATCGTCGACGCTGAGACCTACGGTCGCTCGCGGCGAGGTCCTCGTTACTTGGATGTTGTATTCTCGTAAACTTAGGCGTCCACCCGAGCCTCTGCAACACCACGTGCGTGCGAGGCCATCATGCGGTTTACAGCATTGACGTAGGCCGTAGCCGACGCCACCAGGATGTCGGTGTTAGCACCGTGGCCTACGAACTGGCGGTCACGCGTCACACCCGTCTGCGCGTTCACGTGCTTCTCGTCCTCCGTCTTCTCTTCCTCCTCCTTGTCCTCCTGCACCCGCACAGTCACCTCACCCAGAGCGTACGTGCCATCTGTCACACTCTCCACGGAGAAGTCGTTCAACTTGATGCTCTCCTGGCCCGTAGCACGCTTGATGGCCACGTAGATAGCATCAATCGGACCAGTTCCCATGGCAGCCTCGCTCACCTCCTGACCGTCCTTGTGCGCAAGCGTCACAGTAGCGGTGGGCTTCACCAGGTTGCCAGCAGTGACGTGCACGGACTGCAGCGTCCAGAATACCTCCGGCTTGAACAGCTCATCCGAAACAATCGCCTCCATGTCGGCGTCCGTGACCGTCTTCTTCTCGTCAGCCAGCACTTTGAACTTCTCCACGTAGTAGTTGAGCTCCTCCGGGGTGAGGCTGGTGTAGCCAAGCTGCTGCAGACGCTTGCTGTACGCGTGGCGGCCAGAGTGCTTTCCAAGCACCATCTTGTTCTCGCTCAGACCAACCGACTCCGGCAGCATGATCTCATAGGTAGCCTGGTGCTTCAACACTCCATCCTGGTGAATACCAGACTCGTGGGCGAAGGCATTCGAACCCACAATGGCCTTGTTCGGCTGAATAGACATACCAGTGTAGTGGCTCACCATGCGGCTGCAACGCATGATCTGCGTCGAATCCACGCTCGTGTACACGGGGAAGTGCTGCGGGCGCGTCTTCAGAGCCATCACGAGTTCCTCAAGGGCCGTGTTACCGGCACGCTCGCCAATACCGTTGATCGTGACCTCCACCTGACGCGCTCCGCCCTGCACAGCAGACAGCGTGTTGGCCGTGGCCAGACCCAGGTCATTGTGGCAGTGCGTGGAGAAGATAGCCTTGTCGCTGCCCTCCGTGTTGTCAATCAGATAGCGGAAGAGCGATCCGTACTCTCCGGGGACAGTGTATCCCACCGTGTCGGGGATGTTGAGTGTCGTGGCGCCGGCCTTGATGACCTCGGCGAGGACCTCGCACAGGAAGTCGGGGTCACTACGTCCGGCGTCCTCCGTGGAGAACTCGATGTCCGACGTCAAGCTCTTGGCGAACTTGACGGAGTCCACGGCGCGACGGATGCATTCGTCGCGCGAGATCTTGAGCTTGTACTTAAGGTGGATGTCGGACGTGGCCAGGAACGTGTGGATGCGGTGCTTAGGCGCATGCTTCACGGCGTCGTAGCAGCGCTGGATGTCCTTCTCCATGGCGCGCGCGAGACCGCAGATGATCATGGGCTCGCCCGTGGCGCGGTTCGCCGTGATCGGGCCGATCTCCTTGGCAATGGCTGACACGGCTTCGAAGTCGCCGGGCGACGAGATGGGGAAGCCCGCCTCGCACACGTCCACGCCCAGCGCGCTGAGGCTGCGCGCGATGTCCAACTTCTCCTTGAAGTTGAGCGTGGCGCCGGGCGACTGCTCGCCGTCGCGCAGCGTCGTGTCAAAGATCACGAGGCGGTCCTTGGATGCCTCGGCGGTGGCGGCCGCGTTCGAGAAGGCGCGGCGCGCGTTGGCCCTGGCCGCGGAGGCCGAGCGCTTGGCGATCGTCTGCATCATGTCGAAGGGGCTATGTATGGGGCGAGAGTGCAGGTCACTTGTGTACGCACGAAATCGCGGAATGCAGAATGAGCGGAGCCGGAGCGCCGCTGGTTGCACTTCTGAGGGCAGTTTGCCCAAACAACTGTGCTTGGCCGGTGCATTTTGGGGATCGTGCGCACCACCAGCATCAGTAGTACTGATTCAGTACCGGTATCGATTCCGCTAGGGCCAATCGCGTCTGCGTGTTCGGCATTTTGACCAATGACAAAGACGAGTATAAAGTACCGTAAAAAGTCTGATGGGACGTAAAAATCTCTTGGCGCAGGTGACAGGCAAAGCACTTTTGTCCGGTGCTGCGCGCAGTGATACCTTGGTCAGTGACCAATGGTCACTTCGCCACAAGAATGGCGCGCGAGCGTTGTCGTGGTGGCGAGCTGCGGGCGCGTAAACGTTTAACGCCGGCTTCAACACCGGCCAAGTTGGTGACACCAGCAACGAGGCCAACTACCAGGTAGGCAAGTGGCACGTTCCTAGTGGTGCTGCCAGGGCCTCAACGCCAACGCGGTCAGACTGGTGCGGGAGTAGGGCTCTGGCACCGAGGGTTTCAGCGATCTGCACACCCCGCGGCTTTGTGTGCATTGCCATGGAGTCCTTGGCAGGACGACTGCCAACCATCACGCCTGCATCATTCCGTTTGATTAGACTTGCCGGTGCTCGGTGCTTCGTGGTGTTTCCGTACCGGTAATCACCATAGTCAGGGATTGATAGTGTCGGACCCTAAAGCAACACGACTCAACTACATGTATTAATACATGTACATGTAGTATGATTGAATACTGTGTATTATACCTGTACATGTATTAAAATCGATTGGGGAAATACAAACATCATAATATATTAGGCCGTGTTCGACTTGCGGTCAATACAGTTGGTTTAGGCTAAATACAGCTGGCATTTCCTAACCAGCTCGATTGCAATCTGAAACACCCAAAATGTGATCCAGCTTGACAGCCCGGATTCAAAATTCAGGTTTATTATAGGCAAAAGATTGAATCTAGCTGGATTAAGTGTGTCCTGTCTATGTATGGTTGAACGACCTGTATTTAGCTGATCCAGCCTTTTTCGGATCGGGCTCGAATAGGGTCTACAAGTCGAACACGGCCTTATATCAATTCGGGGAAATTGAAACAAATACAGACAATCCTCTCCGTAGTGATAGCCTCGGGAATCCACTTTTTATTACTATCTGGAGGAATCACTAGCCGGAGTTGTACCATTATGACGGTACAATCTGACTTCACGGTTACACTGCATTTGCCACTACGGTTCAGGTGAGGTCGCGCTACACTGGTGGCTGCTAGCGCTATTCAATGGCACAAACCTGCGACACCTGCCTCAACAGAACAAGAATCATTTCAAAATTTCACTTCTTCCTCGCATGATGCCCGCCCACCAAACCATCCACCACCCGCAGTAGGATCAGAAGCGCTCAGCGACTGCCGATTTGCCGTCATAGGTCGCAGCCATGATGTCGCGCTTACACGCGAAAGACCCCATGGTGGTGGTGACGGTCGTCGAACTCAGGAGGAGGACCGTGGCCATGGTGGCCGTGGAAGTCAGGACTTTGTATCACTAAGCACTATCTGGAGAGAGGTAATTTTGACTTGGGTAGAGAGGCCTCAGCTAGTGTTAACCAGAGGGTATTACTATTTGGGATATCACAGTGGAGAGGATTGTCTGTAACTACGAATACATATACGGACATTCAGATCCGATTAGAGATTTACGACATGTATGGATACTTCAAGAATTCGGCCACCCACCGGTAATCACCATGGTCAGGGTTTGATAGTCACTGGATTTTGGGTGCCCGAATATCCATAGTACAGGTACATCTCTAATCGGATCTGAATGTCCGTATTCATTGCTGGTGCTTCGTGGTCTTTCCGTACCGGAATCATTATGGTCAGGGATTGATAGTGTTATATTTGTTTCAATTTCCCCGAATCGATATTAATATTGAGACTAGCCGAGTGCTGCCGCTGCGCCGCAGTGGGTTGGGTTGGGTTTTTGTCCCAATTGAGCGGGTCAGACTGCCTCCGCTTCGCTTCAGCGGACTTCTGTTATTACTTACATACAAAAAAAGAGATTTCGCAGGCTCTCCTCCGCTGCGCTACGGCGGACTTTTGTAGGGTTTACAAAAATCAAGATAAAAATTAATAAGTGTCGCTCAACTTCGGACCGTGCGCTACAAAATGATACAACCGTTTAGACTCAAAATCTTCCTTAACTAACGTTACTTAGTACTGGTATCACGTACTTATTACTGACTCTCCAACTAATCCACTCTGTCATTCACTAAAACTAACTAATTTACTACTTCCATACTTCTCCGGTCCGGTGAATAATTAACCGTTCACTAAATCACCGATAGTTTCTGTTCTATTGCTTGTTTGGAGATNTGATAACGATTTGTACCCAATCAGGAGCGTGGAAAATGGCACTTCAACCAATCAAACATGCGAGGTTTTTCTAGAAAAACCTAACTGTTAATTCCTTACCGGACCGGAGAAGTACTTCCTTCCTTACTTGAACTTTTTTTTCCACTCACTCAGTCACCAGTGGGGACGATGTTGCTACCACCGAATTTAGGCGTGTCACACAGAGGACGGGTGTCATGACACTCAAATCCTCAAACTGAAACGGTTCAAACCTCGTGCTAAGTCAAAACAAGGCCTTGTAAAGCGTGTAGGATCTCATTAGAATGGATTAGATGGCCTGGACCTGCCCTTGGAACTGAAAGAGCCGGCGTCGGGTGTGGTCTAAATAATGTAATCGAGAGTTTGACTGAATTTGGCGGCTTTGACATCACCCCCTCCTCCGTTCCCCCGTTAACCCCCTAACCACATCGAGGCCTACCTGCCTCACAAGTCAAATTTGGTGTAAATTATGTGAAAACACCACATGTACACCACATATGGGTCCTAAATTCGGTGGTAGCTGCGTACTCCCACCAGTGGATCATGTAACTCGGTAACTCGCACCAACCATTACGTTGAAGTTAAACTATGCATTCGTCGTGCGTATGTCAAAATGCAACCTAAGACGGATCAATGATTCGTCAATATACGGTGCCCTTTGTGTAGATTTGTGTTCTTCCCCTACCACAGGATATATAAATGATGGGGAAGTCCGGTTTGGGGTCCGTATTTTATAAATAATTCGATTTAGGGTCCGTTAGATTCTTCAAGTGGAAACTCGCCCCATTAGATTGAAAGCTGCCGTGTTTTGATAAAAAGCTGTCAAGTCTCACTAGCAATGGCTTCAATTACTGTCAATGAGTATTGTGTAGCCAAAGTGTACCCAACGCAGGTAACGTTTTTCACAACTCTAAGCAAGTAGTGCGTATCTTTTGTATTGCATCCATTATGTCATCTGTTACCTGGCCGTACCCTACGCCCTCCATGTCGGGTGTAATCGACATGACCTGTGCTCCGCTTGTGTACGCTGTTGCCCGTGTGTATGGTGTGATCGAAGTGTACCCTATATCACCTTAGACAACAGCCTCTTCACTTTTCTTCTGCAGAGCACGGCGAGCAGCACGCGTCTTCAGTTCCTTTTCACGACGCTCACAACTGCGTACGTTATGCCTAGTCTTCCAGCATCTCGAGCAGTGAATGGGGGAATCACCATTGACGTATTCAGAGCGGTTGCGATTCGAATTTCCTCAGTACCGGATCGAGCATCGCGATATGTACGAACGCGCCGTCGACAACCCGACGCTTTTGGCTACTGACGAGACCAGCAACGCGTACATCGTGGCGCAGCTGTGCACGATCATGACTCGCCTTCAAGTGTTGGAGGAACGTGTGAGAGGGATTGTGCGTCCTCCTGCTCTCGCGGAAGACCCCGCGCCGCGTCGGAGTCAGGCGACGACGCCGAAGCGCCCGCAAGCGGTAGAGACTGCCCAAAATACTTCCAATTTGAAGTAATACTTCAATGGGATAAACTGAGCTTGTTGCGAAGTGATGGGAGGGGGGGGTGCGGGGCTTCAGGGTTGTTTGGCGGGCGGAACAGGTAGATCTGCGACTTGCGCACACGGTGGTGAATTGATAAGTGAGGCAAAGATGCTGTAGCCAAGCATGCTACACGGGAAACAACGCTACCATTGATGACGTGATAAACTTTCCGTCAGCACGGTTGCGCAGTTGGTCTATCTTCGAGCGTGTTTTGGCGTTGAGCGTCCTTTGGAGGTGTGCGGCTTTCGGTGAATACTTTATTGCCCTACGTCGATCCGATTTTCTCCAATAGACGGCATCGAGGTTCGTGCTGCACGAAACCTCCTGCGAGTAACTGCGAACCCCAGGCTTGCAGTTTCAGGTGTCGGTTCACGAAAAGTCATGAAACGACACATGAACCTGAAATATCGGTAATACTGAGTCGAAACACTATTCTATAAAATGCACGAACCACGTGTAGGGCGGTAACTGGTTCCACACCGGTAAGTTCATTCAAGGCGTGCGGGAACCTCGTTTGGAACGAAGTCTCCGAACGGTGTTGGCGTGTGACCTTGTGGAATTCCTTTGGGTGTCGTTTACCTTCGGCGGACCGGACTCTACCGTAAAATGAGTTGTTTATCACACCTATCGAATATACAAGAATANACCTCCGGACAGAGAACTCGTCTTCTGAACAGAGGAACACACTTAGAACCAATACCGTCTAATTGTACATCAGTCTATCAATAGAATTCAAGGGCGACTACTAACAACCTCGGTTATATATGAAATGGGAGTCCCGTTGGGAAACAAAACAGCCAAATGGGAAATGAAATAAGCGGATCAACCCGTAGCGCGCATCGCCCACGGTCCTCACCTAACTTGGACTTGACNGCGTCTTGTCACCTTCCAGGCAAAACGAACTCTGTTTATGTTATCTTTGCTAGTTATTTGTGAGGCTATTCCTTCATGTCCTTGACGCACTTCCTGCACCATCTTGTTTTCAGTATGCTCTTTGGTCGACGTCGACACTTCGCTTGTGTACACTCATTAGGCAGCTGGCCACTGACTGGGTACAGCTGGTACTTCAAGCGACCCTTCGTGCATAACACATCCGGGTGGTCGTCTTGGTCGGTCATTACTATCTTGATCTTTGTATACTTTGAGATCGGTATCCACGTGGATGCTTCGTCAGGAAAGTCGCTGCTAGTGTCTCCGTTCTGAAACAACACCTCCATTCGGAAGGTGCCTTCCCATTTGGAAGTTCACGGGTGAAATGTCTTCGTCTCTAGTCGGTTTGGAGAGTCCACATACTGGGGATTCTAGAATTGGGGCTTGTAGTTTTGGCTGGTTTATCTGTCGCTCGCGTGCTGACACGACATGGTATTGGGGAACTCAATGCTAGACTTCTTGTTTTGCAGCTTGAGCATAGTTAGGGGTGTAACCCGAGATACATTCCCGGGCTTTTGTGCCTTCAGTTGAGGCTAATCCACCGTCAGGAGGTCGATGGCCCAGACGGAGCGCGCTCTTCTCCACTTAGAGAGAGTGCTTCCGGACCTGTGATGCCCACTTCCTTCAAGCGCAATATTCCACACAATATAAGTTCCATCTGTCATCATTTGTCTTGCACGCGCACATCGCATCTGTGCATCTCCCAGATGCACCAATCACAGAGTGGTATTTCCAGTCGGGTTCCTGAGAAAGGTATTACAAAATTTTGCCCAGTCTCAGCGCCACAATGCCATCTCGAAATCATAATTAATCTATGAGTATTGCAAGTCCTTTGCAAAACATCTCGGACGTACCTTCAACTTTATCCGAGACGAGCCATAGCAAAATGTGATCTCTTTCTGGGGAGCAATCGGGCAGAGAGCAAACAACCCACAGCAAGTTTCGCCATTCAAGTCCCATCTTTCGAGCGTGCAGTTTGGCTCACAACTATGGTTCGCGAATCTTGCCAGCGATCCCTTCCTGGCAGCGTCGACCACTTCATCGTCGTCCTGCTGTACACCATAGTGGTGTCGCGTACCTTGCAACATCTAGCCAGTATTAGATATCCGTTTCCTTATAAACTACGGAGCACGTTTATCTCAATCATGCTCGAATATTTTGCCGTTGTTCATATTCGTCGCCTTTCATCACTTCGCCAGAGTACTCGATGATGAACTCCTCTTCTCGGATGAACTGGTCCGCTATCAGCGCGATTCCCTTGCCGCTACGTAGTCCGAGCAATAGCGACACCGAAGCACCCTGTTGAAACCTCTGGTTGCTGCATTCTTTGCTGTTTGAGCATTTCCAACAACGCATTCCACTTGCATCTGACACACAGCACGAGGTCATTGCACGGGTATTATAATGTTCAAACACAGGCAGTCATCGGTACTAACCGAACAGTTTTCACACCCGTCTCCGCATATCGAGGAGTCATCATCTTGGGCTCTGCACACGCAGTACGGCATTTCATCCTATATAATCGTTACAATACAACAATACAGTGATAGTTAACACTAAGGAAATTATTTCTAAACAAAAAGATGCTTACCTTCGATAGCTCATTCCGATGCCGGCCAATGTATTCGTTGTGCGAAATCGGGTCAAACTCAGCATACGCTTGCACAATTGTCCTGGTATCCGACAGCTATCAACACGAGACATCATCAGTATGCATTTTGTTAGAATTCCCTGCGACCTTGCTGTCTCCAGCACATTACCAATTTTTCAGAAAATCGTGCTCGTTTAAACTGCTCTGTCCCGCTCTGTAGAACGTAGTCATCCATTGACAGCTGCACCACTCGTTGTCTTTCCATCCACTATACTTCAAATGCAAAAAATGAAATGTGAGCTGCGTCACAAAACGGTTCCGCGTAACTGTCTTAGCTATTCAAAACAGGTTTGCAGCACGGTAAGCACGAACCCACAACTTTGTCTGGTTGGCCTTGAGGCTGCCTCATCCACCATTATCGACAAATAACAACTAAACTCAGAAGACCATAATTGTTTCAACTCCATAAAACGCCCAATTTATTTGTGAGAACGTAATCCCAAGCAATAGAAATACGCAAAAGCAATAAGAATGCACGCGTGTTTGTACGTGTACTCAAGTACTACTTGAACTACATGAAGTTCTCATATCTTCCCGAAACTGGACTAAATCAACTCCTCGTTCTCTTCAGAGTCATCGTTGTCCACCTTCGCACGCTTGGCAACTTCAAAGTCGCTAAATTCCTCGAGCAGGCCCTGATTCACTGGTCCTATTGCTGGCAGGCTCCCTTGAAGCACGTCATGGTAGAATTTTACGCCGTGAATCTTCTTCAGCGACTAGCCAACGGAGAAGAGGCTCACCCTCTTTTCCTGCGTAGTTTCTCACATGGAGCTTCAACGATACCTTTCGCGGTGTCGTCGTAGGAGCAGCATCCTGCTATTCATTAACGATAAAGCCCAGAGCAGCACCGTGTTGCTCTGTCGGAGATAGCGTGCGTAGCATCGCCGCCTCGCCAATGACTGTTGACAGTCGTTGGAGTGCCTCCCACTCTGGGTCAGACAGGTGGGGGCAGTCTGCACGCGCAATGTGCGTTGCAGACGCAGTTGGGCTTCCGTCCATCGGAAGGTTCTCTTGCCCGCGCTCGTATGACTCCATACGAACGTACAGTTAGTCGGTCGTTGGACGGACTACAAAGTGCTACCAGGTGTAATGGGCCTACTTAGCCCAATACTTAAGCTTACATGTGTTTGCGGAAGCTTAGGCTTCTTAGACTTGACTTTATTATACTTGCGTCCTGCAAGTATAATTAAAGCTAGATTAAAGATAATAATTAA